>CABFKO010012190.1:0-11111 GCA_901766855.1 Panagrolaimus sp. ES5
AACATTTTTAAATTTTAAAACACGCTTCAACTAATGTATGCGCATTTTATATTATTGTTATTGTTGTGTTCGATTTTGATACGCCGCTTTTTAAAAACAATCATAACACTTGATTTTATAGTTCTTTTTTTTCTTTGATTTTATTTTCACTTTTCACTTCTTTTTTTGCTCTTTATACCATAATATTATATTTTTCTATTTTTCTTTCATTTTAATGCATCATTTTTTAGGTCAAAAAATGCCCGACATTTTATTAATAACTGCAAATGTCGGATCATTATTTGATGAAGTAAGTTTTTTAAACAAGCTTTGTTTCCTTGGAGCTAATTTTTAATGATAGATTTTCTAGAATCCCATCATTAAAAGTCAATGGAAAGATAATGTTTTAAATGTATGGTGACTTTTTCGCCTTTATATTTTTAAATAATCAATTTCTCTTTTTTTTAGACAATTAAAGAAAAATGCGCAAAATTTATTGTTTTAAATTTTCAAGAAACTGGTGGAAAAGAATTTAAAAAATATAGTAAAGATGTTTCTGGTGTTATTAATGATCTCTTTAATTCATTAACAGATTATCCAATTGTTAGAGCATTTTTAGATTTAGATTTTGAAACTGTTGAAGAGTACACTGTATGTTTAAAAATATATAATTGAAACAAATTATATCCATTATTTATGAAATTGCAGGCTTTAGGCACAGTAATTTTTATTCATAAAGATTGGAAATCCAATGTTGAACAATGGATTTTTAATGAAAATAATGCAGAAAATAAAAATGGGTATTTCACAGCTTTAACAGATAATGAAAATATTATTGAAGAAAAGATCTCAACATCAAAATTTGTTAAAAAGCAAAAATTTGCGAAAGAATTTTGGCCAGAATTTAAATGGGGAAGAAAAGGATATTTGCATACAAGATGGCGCATTAATTCAAGGTTATTTTTTGTTTGAGAGTTTTGTTTTAATCCTTTTTTTGTAATTACAGGATATTAGATTTGATAAATATTCATTTATTTCATGATGAATCAAATCTTGAATTAACACAAAATCCATTATTATATAGTCAAAATCGTCAAAGAGCTCTTAACTTTACTATTAAACAATACAATGAATGGACATCTTCACAAAAAGATAAAGCATTATGCCATGGAAATTTATTTATTTTTGGTGATTTTAATTTTCGATTACGTACAGATTCTTTTCTCAGGGTATGTTTATTTTATTTTATTATTTTTCATTTTATTTCCTCTTCTTTAACATTTATTTTTCTGATTATTATTATGGAATTGAATCAGTCATTTTTTGACTTTTTTTTCCTCCCTTTTTTTACCATTAAGAAGAAAAAAAAGATTATTTTGTTTGAATCATTTTATTTCCTTCCATTTTTTTGTAGAAGATAACAAAAGACCAAGAAATTCATGAAATAGAAGATATAAATAAAAGTGCGTCATTTCCTTCACAAGTATCTGAATTTGAAACAAATAAACCGCAAAATACCCTTAATGGAGTTATGAGCCATGATACATTAAAAAGAAATTTATCTGCAATTGAATTTAGGCCTAAAGAAAATAAGAAAAAACTTTTGGATGATTCAAAGTGAGTGTAAAAATTTTATTATTTTTTTTTTTCATAGTAAAAATAAATTTTTTAGTATTGTATTGAGAATTGAAAAGAAGAGATTTGATTATGTTGATGCTGCAACATTTGTTACAAAATGGGACCAATATCGTGACGATGATACAGAACCAAGGGAATTCAATTTAAAGGAAATGCAAATTAAATTTCCTCCAACGTAAGATTTTTTTGCTAGGTCATAATTTGGAGAACTGTTTGTGATAATATATCTAACACAAATCATAAAGTTTAAAATTACCTTTTTTGAAGCATTATTTTTGAACTTTAGATCCGTTATTTTTTTACTTCATTTAAGATTTTGCACAACTTTTTTTCGATAAGATCTTTTAGCGCCCTTTTTTATTACAAGTTTGTCATTTTAGTTATCCATGGAGTGAAGATCCACTTTGCTCAAATTGTTATATGAAAACTCGAGCTCCAGCTTGGTGTGATCGAGTTTTAATGAATAATGAAGCATTCGAATTAGTACAAAAAGATTCAAATTCCGTCTATACTTGTATTGGATTAAATGCATGTATGGGTGATCATAAGGTAATAACAAAATTTTTTTTATTGACATAAATTGTTATTATTTTTATACCTTTTTTATTTTAGCCGGTATTGCTTGGTTTTTCACTTCTTTGATAGCGCTATTCTTCTTTCAAGTGTGTATTTCATCAACAACCCAAAATAAAAAGAAAGAAAGAAGAAAAGAAAATAGTACTACTTACATTTTTGACCATTTTACTTCTAAGCCCCTGGTAATAATGATAACACTTTTTTAAGTTAATTTTTTTCTTCTTCTTCTTTTTCCTACGTCAAAGATTATATTTATTCGCCTTTCACACTTTTTGTGTTGCTTTCTTCTTTCTTTTTTTCTTCGTCTTCTTTTTCATTTTTCCTTATCAAAATTAAATATGTGATTCTCAAAAAAATACGTTAAAAAAAGAGTTGTTAGAATTTGAATTATTTTAAAAGATGAAAAAAAATAAAAACTTAAGCTTTTGTTAATCTTTATGATAATCTCTTTTCTTTTAAAAAACAATTGAATCAAAAGGAAAGCGATCAGTTAAGAATGTTTTAAAAATGACGTAAAAACTTTCTTATCACAAAATAATATTAAACAAAATAATAGAAGGAGCTTACACGCTTAAAAAAAGAAGGAAGAATGTGATTGAAAAGATTACTGTATCATGTAACAAAAAAGAGAAAATGTTTTTTTTGGGTGTGATTTTTCATCGATAAAAGCCATGAAAAATTACATTTAATTGCCGATCGTTATTATTGTAGCGAAAAATCGTAATATCAAGTATTAACAAAGATAAAGAAACTGCAATATTTTTAATATTAAATAAAGATTGTTTTTTAATGATGCAATAAATTGGATTTATTTTGAATGATGCCATTTTCTTTATTTATTTTTTTGTGTTATCATAAAATTTCAAAACATCTTGATTAAAGAACATGTGACACTTGAAAAATCAGAAAACAAATCCAAGTTTTTTCTGTTTTTTCTTTTCCTGAATTTTTAATAGTAAAGTTTACTATTTTTCATGATTTATAATGAAGAATTGAAGAGCTTTCAAGAGATTTTACGCTTTTACTATGAAAAAAGGTTCTTCAGAAAAAAAACTTTGTTGGAAAAAGTATGTTAAATCACGTGCAACACTTTTTTATTCATTGCATGTCATTCAAAAAAATGCTTTTTAATAAAAAAAAACAATATCTTGGATATTGAGCTTTTTTTCTTTTTTCTCATTTTATTCTTGAGATCAATAAATAACAATGCCAACCAAGGAGGACAAAAAAAAAGAAAAGAAACAAAGTAAACCCTAAAAATGTGATGTTTTTTAAAAGACATAAAACAAACAAACACAAAAGAAAAATGAAAAAAGTAAAAAAACTACGGATAAAAGTCAAATTGGCTAAAGCTGGTTTTTGTCATTTTTTTCTTAGCTTGTTTACGATTTACTTTAAATAAAAATGAAAGAGATTTACAAAAGTTTACCGATCTTTTTTCTCTCTATCTCTTTCAAAGCTGAGAAGATAAAAAATGATCTTCTGTAAAGAGCTTTTTTTATTTTTAGAAAAACAATTTTTTTCTCACATTTGCAAACATCTCTCTAAGCTTTAAGCTATAATCAAATTTAAAATTAAAGAAAATGAAACATCTTTAATGAGATCGAAGATAGTTTTTTCTTTTTTTAAAAGCTTAAAATATATTTCTTTATTATTTATTAAAAGGCTTCTAATGGGGAAATTAAGGATAATGCTCCTCTTGTTTTTCTTCTTCTTTTATAATTTTGAGACATTTCATTCATTTATTATTATATTTTTCTCTCCTCTCTCCATTTTTCCTTCTGTGGTTCAATTTCATCTCTTCTTTCTTCTTCTTTTTTCACGAGTTAATGACTTCATTTAATGAAGGAGAAAAAACGAGGCTAAGTTATATGCTAACGATTTTTTGTTTTGTGTCAGACACTCATAATCCTTCTTTGTTTCGCGGGCATAATTTTAAAAACAAAAATGTACAAGATATAATAATCATATTCAAATGACTCATGATTTTTGGACGTTTTAAAGCCAAATATCACTTGTTTTTATGAATATCATATTGTATTTTCCATTGTAATCGGTCCTTGTTGTGCTTTGCTTTTTGGCATGACTCCTGTCTGCTACATATCTTTTTAAATATATTGCATTTAAGTATTTGAATAATAGAATGTGTCTATCCCCCCTTCTAGCCCTTTTTGAACAATACCAAAAAAGTTTCAAATTTTCTCTTTTTTTTATTTATTTTATTTCTGCTTTTTTGGGCATCAATTGCAGTTAAGCGTGAAATTATACTTTTTTTTGTTTTCTTTGAAAGCAAAACAAAGAATAACAAAGATTACTCAGTTAAAACTTTAGAGAGAGAACATGACTTTTTAAAAATATACCAACAAAAACTCCCAGACGACTGAAAATAAATATAAGGCGAATAAGATAAAAACCACTTGTTAATTTAACTAAGATAAATTTTCAAAAATAAAATTGTAGCACCTGTTTTATCGGACTATTTACTTGACTCGTGGCGGAGGTAACTTGCTTTCATTTCTTTTCATATTTTTTTTGCATTTTTATTGTCATTGAATACTTCCATTGATTTGTTCGAAGAAGAAGAAAAAAGATATAAGGGATTTCTTACAGCTGCAACAGCTGCTACTTTAATCATCGCAAAAGAAGTCTTATTGAAATTTAAAAAGAAAAAGTTTTCTTTTTTGTGGCTTTTAAGAAACACCAAAGAAAATGAGAAAACATAGTATGAAGTGCTTTTTTGATATCTGCCCATATCTACTTCTCTTTTTTTACCATTTCATTCTCTTTCCATCATCTTTTTTTTCTTCAATAAAACAAAAGCCATTATTGCTTTGTTTTTTATCGTGTGCCACTTAAACAGATAACGGAAAAAGTATTTTGAAGATATCATTTTGGAAGAAATCTGTTTGTGTTAAATTTTAAGTGTCTGTTTCTTTTATTCTTTTTTTAACATTGACATGTGTGCCAAACAATGTTTTTTTTTGCTTTATGCAACCACTTTTTTTTACAACCGCACCACCAACTGCCATCATATTAGACTATGACGTGATAAATGTGTTTTTCATTTTTTTCTTTCAGTTAAAACAAAAGCAAAAAGCAAGAACATTATGCAATTAATACAAAAAGGTGTGGAGCTGAGAGGCTCACAAGCTTTAAACGTGGCGTCCTATCAAAGAGTAATATGGTATCGCCGATTTATGGCAATTGCCACGGCGGCAACATTAATCGGTGTCCTTATATATGTTATTGCATTACTGCTACCAAATTGGGCAATTATTGATTTCCTTAATACCTCCGGGGAACATGTTAATGTTAATTTAGGTAATTTATAAAAAGGTCACTGGCATGAATTAATTAATGTAAAAATAATTTAGGTGTATGGGGTGAATGGAGAAAATTGAATACATCAGAAAATGGTATGTTTGTTGGTGAAACAGATAGTTAAAAAATTGCAAGTTTAAAAAAACTAAAACACTTTTTGATAAATTTTAGCAACCGTTTTTGTGCTAAGTCTTTAATCTTTATTTCAAGGAAAATATCAAATTTATTTGAATTTTGATATCGAAATATCTTTCTGAAGACAGGTGTCCTTCTTTTAAATTATTTTGAATTTAATTTTTGTTTTAAATAGAAAACTGAGAAATGTAGCCTAAAATTTGCACATTTATTTTTACTGTAGCCTAATTTAAACTAAGTAAATTTCAGCTGAATGGATTCCACATTTACCAAAGCCATCTGAAAAAATTTTACGATTAGCTGATGCTGATTTAAAGCGTAAGAATTTCTTTTTTCCCCTCTTAATTTGCCATTAAATGCTTTTCTTTTTATTAATTTAGATTTCTATTATGCTCAAATTGCATTAGCAACCATTGCTTTAATTTTAATGGCAGCAAATAATTTTGCCGCTTTTTTGACATTTTCATATCATCGATTTGTTTATAAAAGAGTTGTCTCTCTTATCCATTGGCTTATTGGTAATGAGAAAAAAATACAAATTTTATGCAAATTTATTTTGATATATTTTAGCTGTCTGCGTCTTTGCAACCGTTGAAGTTTTAACCAACAGTGTTACAGAATGGAATACAGAAGTTGCACAAAAAAGAATAATTTCTGATTGGGATTATTCAACTGCACAAAAGCTTGGACTTGCTGCATATTTAGCTTATACGGTTGTTCTAATTTATACCTTTGCTGGAATTGTCTTTTTTATGGCATCTCGAAAACAAAAAGGAAGCAGAGCTGCAACTGCTGAATTTGAAGTTGAAGACCGAGATGTTTATATTGGACGTTAATAATTAAATCATCTGTATTTTTTGTCATTTTGTTTTAAAAATGCCTCTACCGGTGCCTTAAAACCTCAATTAAAACATCATATAAGAAAAAAAATATCCATTCTAATTAATTATCAAAATTGAATTTATGTTTTCAGCTATTTGTATATTTTATTAAAAACTATGTGTTTTTATGCAAATTTTTAGTCTAGTCACTTTTTTTAAATACAGCTTTTTATAATACATTTTTACCATTTACAATCAAAAAATCTTTTAACCAGTAATTTAAAACATTTAAAATAAATACAAAAAATTTTTCCCGTAAAATCTCTTATTATTTACATAAACAAATCTATCATTGCACTATTATCATATAAATATTACAATATACTTTTTCCTAATCACCGAAATCTTTGATATATCATAAAATATTATTAACATCACATTTTTCTGGAAAAAGATGACAATGAAGAGATCGAAATTTAAGAGGATCTTGTCTTGGTTCATACAAATGTGGTAATGAAATAAGATTATCATTTTCATATTGCATTGTTCCACCACTTAATACTGGTTGATACTGTAATTCCTCAATAGGAATAATATATAAAGTTTCAAGATGAGAATGAAAATTTTTCATTTCAGTGAGTTCAATGCCAAGTACGTTTACTGAAAAAAAATTATAAAATAAAAATAACAACATAGATTCAATCGAATAAATCATTTATTTTTTGACTATTTTTTTAAAGTTAAAAAAAAAGTTATCCTTGAAAATGTAATGATGCGCAAAAAATGAAAGAAAAATAAAACGGTTTTGAAAATTGGAAAACAGAAAAATATTAAATGATCACTCACCCATTAAAAAGCCAAGTGTAACATCGTCAGGTAATCGAAATTTTCCAGCAAGTGTTCGAAAACCATTATTCAAGATTCGAGGTGTTGCTTTTTGAAGGGCCGCTTGCGATAAACAAACCCCTGCACCACCAGTTCCAAACCAAAAAGGTTTCTGCAAAATAATAAGAAAGTTTTCAATGGATTTAAATAAGACTTAATTCAACAATTAACACTAATTGTAAAAAATGTTAACGAAAAGTTACTGCTTAAAAAGATTCTTACCGATGCTGCAGATCCATCATACACAGTCATGGGTTCAGCGGTCGAAGTTTTGCCCAAATAATATGGAATATTATAATCAAATTTTAACAATTCTTGTTTAAGTAATGGAACATTAACATAATTGTCATCATCAAAATGACATGACCATCTGCAAAAAAGAAATACTATTTTAAGCAGAAAAAAACACAATGTTTGTTTTGCTTGCTTTTTTTGTTATTTAGTCATTTAGATTTTTGGTTGCTTTATTCACTCACTCATTCATTCTTTATTTTCTATTTTTTACATCTTCCGCACCTTTTTTTTCGTTTAACGCTTTGGCATTTGATACTTACTTAAAGAGTATTTTTTCGTCGTCATTGTCAAAAAAAAAAAATATAAGCGCGAAAGATTGAAACACTAATCCGTCAAACACAAATTGTTATTTGTCTGCCGTATGAAAATACTGCGCAACAAAATTTATTTTTTCTTCTTCACTTGCCGAAAAAAAGCCAATTTACACTTTTGAAAACTATCCTCGGAGAGGTTCAAAAAAAAGATTGAAAAGAAAAAAAGAAGTTACATACTGAGACAGAGAGAATAGAAAAAAATAAATTATTCTTTTTCTCCTTTTTTGCTTCTTTGAACTTTAGGTTTAAAGAAGATTATTTTTTTGTTGACCGATTAGTGCTTCTTATCAGCTTTCCTTTTATAAAAATATATAAAAGTATGGTGGGAAAATAATAATCGGTTAAAAAAATTCAAATCATTTTTTCGCCATTAATGAGAAAGTGATAAGGAAAATATTTTTGTAATAAAACTCAAAAAATTTATTTTTTTAAAGACACTTACTTTGCATTTTTTTCAATAAATACACGTAATTCTCGATTCATTTTGCATGCAAGCGCTGATCTGAAAAAATGTTGATATTTAGCACCAGCAACATTGCCTATTTTAAGAAATTAAAAAACTAAAGAGGTAAAAGAAAAGGACATACGCACGATGCCCAGAAGCACAATGAGAATTGATCAAATGACCGCCAACAGTTTGATTGAGTTCTGCATCGGAAGCATCAGAAATAAAATAAATCTAAAAAAGAGCAATGCCGATGACACTATTAATCAAAAAAAAGGAAAAGGCAAAAGAGAAAGAGGAAATAAAGTTTTGATTTTTCATGTCAAACTTAAGTGGATCCTGGTCAAAACAATGTATAAAAAAGAATAAAAATGCTTGAGAGAAAATTGAAAGACAATGGTAATTCGCCAGAAGCCAACAACCGTAACATTTTTCAAATGTGAGAAGAAAAAAATGAGGGCAATAAAAATCGGGAAAAAAAGAAAAGAGAGAGAGGAATAGAAAAAAGATGGAAACCTACATCATTTGGGGCAAGTTGAAACCATGTTTCAACAATATGTGGAATCCTGGTACGATGATATGAACGCGTTGTTTTTACGGTAATAATTAAATCAGGATATTCTGGCTCTGGTTTACTTCGATGTGAATTTTTTGCAGCATGATATAAACTTATTGGCTATAAAAATATAAATTCAATATCAGTTTTTAAAAAAATCTGTCAAATAACTTACCGTATATGGATTAAAAACAATAATTAATAAAACAAAAATAACAAAAGTGAAGCAAAGTAAATGTTTCATAAGTTGTTTTTCAAATATATTATTTTTTCTTCAATATTCGTTGTTGATTATTTACAGCCCAAAAAATGGTAGAAATAAAATAAAAAAATTGGCAATCGTCGGCACGCGACTAAACACAAAAACCGACAGATGTGTTTAGCGTTGCGCAGCTTTTCTCTCCTTTCTATTTTATTTTGACAAAAATGGGCGTTCCTTTGCAACAACAGATTGTCGTCGTTCTATAAAAAATAATTTATTTGAACAAGAAAAAACAATAAGGCAAGAAAAAAAAGAGGGATGCAATCCTTTTTTGATCTGGTTAATCCTATCCTTTAATATTTTTATTATTGGATTCAAAAAAAGTCTGCGCGGACGAAAAACAAAATAACTAAAATTTTAGGGAAAAACAAAAAAGTCAAATGGCAAAAGTTAAGAAAACAAAAAAAGTTGAACAAAGAAATTTAAAAATTTGCGGCAACGAAACAAAGATTGTTGAAAGTTGGTTGGAAGCAAATACGCGATGAAACATTTTGATGTTTAAAAAAAAAGAATCACATTTTTTTAAAGAATCAAATGTAACACATAAAACTGAAAAAAAACCTCTCTATTTTCATTTTTGTTACACAAATTCAAATACTCAAAAAGGAGAAAATATAAATTGGCAGTTTAAAAAAATAGCAAAAAAAATAAATGAAATGACTCTTCGATGCGCTAATCCATTCCTCCGTTGCCCTTGTCAAAAAAAAGAAAAAGGAAGAGGAGAGAACTACTGAATTGAATGAAAGAAAAAGGTGTGAATTGATGCCTTTAAAGAATAAACAGTAGGTGGACTTGTCACCCCCCAAAATAACATATTGTTTTTGATTTGTTAATAATCAAGTAAAAGACCAGCGCAGCAGGTTACAAGTTTTAAATTAATTTTAAAAAGTGGCAGTTTGAGTGGAAGTAATATGTAATGATGGTTTTTATAAAAAACACAGAAACTAAAAAAAAGTCACATAAAATTAGTGTAAAACAAGCGATAATTTGAGAAAGACCACACATTTTTTTGAGAAAAAAAGGAAAAAAATAATTCCGGTATGACCGATGAAGCAAAAATAAAAAAACATCCGTTTTTATTGCAACTTTTTTTCAGCAAAAAAACAGCATTTTTAACTACGAGCTGGCTTTTTCGTGTTGAACTTATTTATAAACTTATAAAATAATAATAATTCGTTCATCACCACACCCTTTTATAGTCAATCAATGAATCATATATAATAAATGCGCTTTTAAAAGCTAAAAAAGGGAAAGAAAAAATGATAAAAGCATATTTTATTTCTAATAATAGCAAAGTCGTTGGTACACAAATAGCGTTTAAAAAATAGAAGATACATTTTTTGGTAACTATGGAAAAATATGTTTTTAAAATGTGCCATTTTACCGTTATTACAACAAAAGCTTTTTAAAGCCGCAAAAAAAATATCGATCAATCTTTGTTCCCCTTTTTTTTTGTTTCAATATCGATAAAATATGTTAAAGTATTGTAAAAACGGAGGGGGTCTGACTTAAATATACATATTTGAATGAGAGAAAGAAAAAAAGCAGTAAAATGTTTGATAATCAAATTGTTAAAAATGAGAAATATATTGAATTCCAAAATGTCTTTTGGGAATCAGAGTCTTTTATTTGTGATAAATTTTCACAGATAACATTTTTTTTATCAAAGAAATGAATCATAAAAACATATAATATAAAAAAACAAAATCGTGCTCTTAAATCTTAGGCTAGCTAATGAAAGTATATATACATTATGACAGGAGCCGCATGACAGACCCCAAAAATTTTTGTTCATCACACCCCTATGAAGTATCATGATACTACATATAGTTCTCTAAAACAATTTTGAAATTTTTTTGATCGCCTGATAACATTTTTGCTCGAT
>CABFKO010012279.1:323-11090 GCA_901766855.1 Panagrolaimus sp. ES5
CGATATGTATGAGTGACGAATGCATAACTGCAGCGTCACGCGTCACTGCAGTTATGTATTCGTCACGTCACAATATCATCCCGGTTCAAAACGTCACTATTTTGTCACTTTTTTTTCTCTCAGTGTATGATAACTAAAAAATAATACGGTAAAAATAAGTTTTTTTGAGAAATTTTGAAAATGGTCTTTGATCGGAATAAAATGTGCTGAAATTTTACTCAATCGAACCTCCTGAACATGATGAAAACATTTGTCAAAAAAAATTTTTCGAAAAATATATGAAATTAAGTCTACAAAAATTAATGTTTTTCAATACCTTCAAAAAACCCCTAAAAACACTTTTTTTTAGGTAAACTACACATGTAAAAATCTGATTTTTCATCGTCTTTTACCCTAGAAACAAAAAAATTTTACCTTCATTTGCTAGAAATTATTAAAAAGTAAAACCCAAAACATCTCTTTTTTCGATTTTTCGTTTTTGCCATTTTGTCAAAAAATTAACAGCCAGTTTGCTGTGGAGGATAACCAAAATTTCTTGTCTAAAACAAATTAAACCGCACTTTGTTTTAAATTCGACACTAACACTGTCCAACGACATTTTTTTCAATGTGGTCGTATTCACATGAAACTTTGCATATAAAGTAATTTGGTTTGTTCCAAATCTTAAAAAACAAAGTTGGTTTTTACAACGATTGCATAATTTTTTGACATTGAGAAAAAGAACGATGATAAAAAAAGATGATGAAAAAATTAGAATACAATTTATTTGAAAAATAAATGTTATACATGTTGTGTCAGATTTGAGGAACCGTCGGTTCTCGGGAACCGACGTCGGATATTGAGAACTGACGTCGGTTCCCAATATCGGACGTCGGTTTTTGTGAACCAACCAAAAAGATGATGTTCTACATATCCGACGTCGGATATTGGGAACGCTTTGTATTTTATAAGTGCGTTCTCAATATCTGACGTCAGATATTGAGAACCAGATTAAAAAGCTTAGTTCCCAATATCCGACGTCGGATTTTGAGAACCATTACCGTTCCCAATATCGGTTCCCGGGAATCGACGGTTCTCAATATCTGACACAACAAACATACATATAAAACATTTTATTCATTATTATTTGAAGTTTTAATAGATTTTGCAGCAAGTACACCAGAATTTTCTTTTGTATTATCATCTTCTTTATCACTGAGTTTCTTTGAAGTATTTGAATTACATTCAATACCTGAAAAATATTTTAGGTATAACAAAACTGATACCCTAGTAAAAGAAGAAGTGCAGAAAAGATCAAAAGAAATCCCAAAAATAATCCAAAAAAAAATTATTATTTCTTAAAATGTCAAATCTATTTAGGACACTAACAAAAATTAGTTTCCGTTTATTAAAATTATTTTAAAAACCACTAAAATAATAACTTAAATTTAGTTAAAATCAAATATCTACAAAAAATTTGCAGTTTTTTCGATAGTAAAAAAAGAAAAGCTCATGTAAATTCTACATATTTGATATAATATTAAAACCCATAAAAAAACAATTCACAAAAGACATTTTTTTTAAATTATGGATATATGTAATCTCATCTTGCTTCATTTAAAAATATTTAAAAAGCTTACCAGTTTTTGGTTGTTTTTCAATATCTTGTTTTTTTCTTTTTTGATGAACGCATTTGTCGAGATTTAATTGATTCTGCAGAATCAACTTTTGTATTATTATTTTCTTTATCTTTCTTCTTTACGATTTATGGAAGGGCAGACGGGGCCTAGATTTTTTCGATTTAAAAAAAATGCACAGGGGAGACCAATACAAAATATCAGGTTGTTCGATAAGTCCGTTCCGCGGTTTGCACTTGGCAAAGTGTTTAACCCCACAATACGCGGAACGGACTTATCGAACAACCAGAAAGAAGGAAATTCAAATCGGACCAAGACAAAATGGAAGGAAATTCAAATCGGGGCCGGGGCTGGGCGTAGCTTAAGTTTTTTTGGGGGGCCGGGACGGGGACTGAAATTTGGGCCCCCGTCCATCCTTATTCAATACTAACTTAAAACCAAATGCAAATATAAAACAGTAACTCACGCAATTTAGCTTCTTTATCTTCTTAATTCTTTTCGGATGAACGCAGCTGTCGAGTTGATTCAGCACCAAATTTTACAAAATTTCCTTTTGTATTATCATCTTCATCATTTTTCTTCTTTGAAATTTCGGAACTTCTGCCAGTTGTCAACAAACTTTCTTTGTTATCTTTTTATAATTTATCATTTTTTCTTTTAACGGCCTTTTTAAGTAAAGTCCAATTACTTATCACTCTAACACAATCAACATGCCATTTGACAGAAAGATCTAAAAAATACAATTGTCAAAATAAGAGCAGAAAAAACTTTTGTACATCGCAAAATTATTTTACACTTCAATAAATGATAAAAGTAATACGACACGCCCGATGCAAGAAAATACTTACCAGCAATGTTTTTGTTTCTTTCTATCTCTTCAGCTCTTGCAATTTTACCAAAACCTTGAACACCCATAGCTAAAAAAATTTAAAAAACAATTATAAATTTAAGCAAAAAAGCAAACTTTTTTCAAGTTCTTCCACAACTTTCAACATACGATCTTGACACGATAACTTCTCCATGGTGACTAAAAAAAGAACTAAAGTCAAAAAACCCCTTATCATTTTTATAAAGAATAAGCAAAAAATTTGCACAATCCATTGTGAAAACTTCATTTCATTAATTTTCATAGAAATCCAAATGGTGTATTTGAGAATTTCTAAAAATAAACACTTTCTAATACTCCCAAAAATTTTATTGTCAGACTGAGTTTTTTGGAATCTTTTTTTTATTGCTTTTTATTCGGACAAATTAAAATGATGTAAGCAAGATCCGTTGTATAAAAAAATGAGATAATGACCGTTTTTGGTTTGATTACAAAAATAAGCACTTTCTGATACTCCCAAAAATTTAATTGTCAAAGATTGAGCTATTCGGAATCTTCTTGTTATAAGTTTTTATTCAAAAAACAAGTACAGTTCCAACTTTTTGAATAAAAATTATAAATCCACCATATTTTTTTCTCTGATTAAATGCACGTTTATGTAATACCTGTTGAAAAAAATTGTCTAAAAAAAAATTATTTTTATGTTTCTTTGATGATTACAAAACGAAAACCAGGGTAAATATCAATGTTTTAGCATTTTCTGAACTCATCTTGGCCAGGGTTATTATAAGGTTGATCCTTAAGTTCGTGATTTGACAAGTTTTTTAGGGGTGCCGCCGTCGCGGCGCCCGCATACAATAGTGTGGTATTTCCAAAATCATAATCTAATTTTCACACCTATTTTTTGCACACCAAACACGCATACCTCATTCCATGCTTCATAAGCATTTTGTGCATGCATTCACTGTTATTTCATTCTTCATTTCTCACACCTATCTCTTGCATACCAAACAATCCTTTTATGCTCTTTTTTCATATCCCCGTGCACATTATTCTAACAACATTCCCATTTAAAACCATATGAAAAATAAGTTGGTTCCTTCGGAACCAACTGATTTTTGATTAGTCACCTTCAACTATCCTAATCTTCGGTATAAAATTTTTACACGTCTTCATTTCATGCAAACTTCATTTAATCAACATCCGCAATCCGTTATCTCTCATTAAAAAATACAGTAAAATTTTACACGAAACCGAAAACCGAAAAAGTCGGTATACCGCCAACACTGATGGTACCGTTAGCTTCCTAACGAGCAGGGCTTTCTTCTCTAAATATAAAAACAGCTATTGTTAAAGATTCTTAAAAAATAATCAAATGATAAAAACAGAATCCGTTTAAAAATTCAAAAGTTTTATAAACGGTTTTGGCAAAATCTCAGTAAACTCAATAACGTGTAATGCGTCAACAATTTTAACCGGTTTCAATACTAACTTAAACCAAAATACATATATGAAACTGTAACTCACCCAATTTAGCTTCTTTTTTACTTTCTTCTCCTTTATTCTTATTTGATGAACGCATTTGTTGAGTTTTGATTGATTTTGCACCAGGTTTATCAGAATTTCCTTCTGTATTATTATCTTTTTCTTCATCTTTCTGCTTTAAAGTTTTAGAACTTTGTTCACCATCTAAAACAAATATAAAATTAATATATCATGAAACGTCTGATACAATTTTGATATTGACTGAGATGTTATGACATATTATTCAGCTGAGTAACAAATTGCAATAATTTGTTACTCAGCTGAATAAACATAAAATTAAAACATATAGTAAGCTTTGAGTCGAAATCTCATTTAAAATATTAAAAAAGCTTACCACATTTTGAATGTTTTTGAATATCTTCTTCTTCTTTTTTTTGATGAACGGATTTGTCGAGTATTAATTGATTCTGCACCAAGTTTATCAGAATTTCCTCTTGTATTATTATCTTCTTCTTCATCTTTCTTCTTTGAAGTTTTAGAACTTTGTTCAGTACCTATAATAATAAATAATAAATATAATAAAACGTCTCATATAATTTTATAATCCATTAACAGTGATTTAATGAGCAGTAAATAGTTTATCAAATATATAATTGCAATAATTTGTTACTCAGTTTCGGCACTTTGTCCGCATCCAAAAAATTTAGAACAGCATTTTTAGAATCAGCGTAAAAAATTGCATATATTACGCCAGATTATTTGGTTGTTAACAAAAATTCAATTTTCATACTATAACAAAAAAAATGACAAAGAAAACAAAGGAAAAAGTGTTCTCGCCAATGTATTATTTATACGCGATTTTTTGCTATTTTAATTATGATACTTAAAATTCAGTTTGAAAAGGCTCAAGAGAAATTTTTGCATTTTTTGCGGACTGTACAATCAATTAATATGAAACAGTAAGCTTTTCTAGTGAAATATTTTTTTTATTTTACAATACCACATTTTGGTTATTGCTATAATCTAAACAAATTCAAGAATTAGCTTACCTTTATTAAGAACATTCTTTTTATTTTCGCGCCTGGCTTTTCTTTCTAATTTCGCATAAGTTCCATATGCCAAAGGATGATTTAAATCTTCACACAATTCTTAAAAATTAAATAATCAACAATCTTTTTTTTTATCTTAAAACTTTTCACTATGCTGTTGACAAAATTTACCATGAAAGCAAGACAAAAACAAAGTATAGCCATAAAAAAAACGCTTACCCTTCTTCAATTTATTTCCAGCAACCAGAATTTCTTTATCATTTTTAGATGAGGACCCACGCACTACAACGCGTTTACCACCATTTTGCTTATTTGTCAGAGAAAAAAAAGATCATTCAAAAAGAGAGAGAAAACAGACTTTCGAAAAAATTCGAAACTCTGCACTCTCATTCTTTTCTTTGTCTTTATTTTCTCTGATAAAAAACCAAAATGGTGGTAAACGCTTTGTAGTGCCCACGTAGAGGAACAACAAATTCTGCAAATAAGAATAAACATAAAATATACAAATAAAAAAAATAAACAATCCACCTCTATCCAATTTAGCAACAATAAGTTTGGCACGATCAACATTTGATAGGTTACAATCTGACATTATTATCGGACGTAAGAAAAAAACAATAACATACAAAAAAAATGTAGACAACAGAAAAAGTATAAAAAATGCAAATTTAATAAAAACAAAAAGAAAATAAACATCAAAATAATTGCAAAAATATTGAATGAGAAGAGCAAACAATTCACTAAATTAAATAACAGCTTTCTAATTACACAATTTATAAAAAAAAGACAAAAAACTGTGTTGTAAAATTTTTATACCGTGAAACAGAATGCTTAACAACTGAGTGAACAAAGATCTGCTACCCCTTTAAAAACTAACATATTTTTAAATGGGTTTAAAAAGTCGTTTGGATATGTGATATACCTTAACTACCAAATTAGGGTAAAACTGGGTCAAGAAAAAATTTCTAAGATCCTTATAGGTTTTCGACCATGGGGAATTCAATGGCGAATTCCGTTTTTGTTCAAAATTAAATTTTTATACCATAATTGTTTTAATATCGATTAATAAGTATATCTCAGCGAAATAAAAACTTTCTATTGGTTTTTTTGCCACAATTAAGCTGATAACTGTTTGTGATTGCTTTGTTATATTTATTTCATCGTAATTAAGCCAAAAAATAACTGTTTAGATGACTAAATGTATTATTACAGTATACAAAAGTCACGTTTAATGATTTAATATATGATGATGTTAAAACAGAAGAAAATTTGATAAAAAAAATATTTGTACACTAATCAAACTATTGAAAAATGTTGTCAGCTAGTATTTTTACTAATTCATACTTTACTGAATCTAAAACCGCGTCACATTACGCTTATTTAGCAGCCCTTTTCTCGATCATGATTTTACCCCCATGAGGGAATTATCGTCATTCATCTCGAGGATCCCGATGTTTTACGAAATAATGAATATGGTCAACCCCCGATTTCCTGAATTTCGACCATTGACGAAAAATTATTATATTTGGAAGATAGAATTAAAGAATATGAAGATGATCGAACAAGTGATAAAAATATTGTATTTACATATCCATGGATATTTGACGTACTTGGTCCAGTAACAAATTGGAATACAACGGAAACAGATGATGCAGATATTTTTCATATGCTTACAATAAGTTACAAAATGGCAACAACTGTGTGGGATCTTTCTTTAAGATATAGAAATACTGCTCTTTTTATTTATAATAACAATTTTGAAAAATGAGATGGTATTTGTTTTATTTCTTATACTTTGTACTATGATGCTGAAATGAGATATGAGTTTTGTAAGTTTATTTTTTTTGCTGTTTAAAATTTCAATCATCATTTTTAAGATTCGTCATCAAGAATTCGAATGATTCAAGCAGAAGATAATTTCACGTTTGAAACACCTAATGGATATATGACAAAACTAGTACAAGCAATTGAATCAAAAAATGTATTAAAAATGGTTGTATTTATTGAACTTCATTTACCAACAAAATATTTTTATCAATCATCAACTGAAAGAAGTAAAGAGCAGGATAAAGATCTTAATGAAGATGCGGAAAATCTAATTCATAATACTGTTGAACATGATTTAAAACAAGAATCTGTCAAAGGACGGTATGTTTTCAATTATTTTTTTTACATTGTTTTTCACAGAGATGAGTTTTTGTCATTTTTGGTCTTTGACACATTAAACATTTTACTTTTTTTCAGTGATTTAACATTTGAATGTCTTGATGGTACTGTATCTGCTCAACGAAATGTTCTTATTGCTTCAAGTGTAACAATGAAGAATCAATTATCATCATCATCAAATCAAAATGTTGGAACAATACCGTATACTGTTGCAGTTTTAAAACCAATTATTTCTTTCTTCCATTTACTTTGCTTTGAATTACCTGACACATATTCACTAGAATATGCAAAAGAAGTGATAAATGCTATTGAATATTTTGCGCCTGTTAAAACAGATAAATTGAAACAAAAATTATTGAAATCAATTTGTCAACAATTTGCCAAGGTATGGTTTTTTATACAGTTACAGTACCCCAACAGAGATTGAATGATTTTTCAAATCATTCAAAATGCGGTATTGAAAACTGTTTTCTAAAATTTGTTTTTTTTTGCAGGAAAAACATGATTTCAAATCTCTGTTACTATGGCTTTCGTTTGCATGTAAGCACCGTTTTTCTGATTTTAAAGATATGATTTGTTCATTAATCGCAAATGAATATTATTTTAAATGACAACATACTTTTCCTGTTTCTGTAAGTTTTTTCTATTTCTACCTTTGTTTTTGCTGTGAATTTTTATATAAATTTTAGGAAAGAAATATGGAAAATCCTTTGTATCGTGAAACATTTAATAATAATCAATTTGAAATAGATGATGTTTTTTCGAATATTGATGATGCTTTTGGAGATTCTCTTTTAACTAATATTATTTTGCAATAAAAAATAAATAAATAACTTTTGACTTATTTCTCTTTTTACAATGTTTCTGCAGACAAAGCGGAAACTCGTATTACTTCAAACCAAAGCAAATGTATATTAAAGTGGTATTAAATGTTAACAACAACAACTTTTTGATTTTTGAATACACACTTTCCAGATCTCTGATTGATATAATTTAACGGATACAGTTATTAAAAACGAATTTAATGCTTTTATTTTTTGTATGTTAAATATTAAAAATTTAAAAGTTTTAGCTCTAAACTTTTCTCACTTTTATTTTTTTCACGCTGAAAAATTTTGTAATTTAAAATCTATAAGTTTTTAGCGAGATGTAAACAAGTACTGTTTAAACATTACTGATTTACGATGGCACTAAAAAGTTTTGTGAAAAAAAGCTTTTGGCATTGATAATTGCTTCTTGGAAAACGTAGATTAATTTATTTTTTATTGTGGCGAATGAAAAAATTGATGAAGTTGCCGGCAAGCGTCGACATCGGCGCCACTGGCGTCAAAAGCTTCAAGTTATTTTATCGTACAAAGCCAAAGATGGAACCATATGTATAAAAAAAATGATATTTTTAAAAATCTTTTGAAATGCTATTGAAGTGCTAAGTAAAACTTTGATTAACATTAATAAAATTAAAAATCAATTTTGGCATCATCAGTATTGATTTGTATTTGTAAAACAACTGCCAACGTCGACATCATGATGTCGATCAGTTCAGTCTACGGTTTAAAACTTGTCAAAACCAAAATGTCCAAAAAAAACAAGGTCAGCAAAATCTCTATTTTTTTAAGGAATAATTCGAATATTTAAGCTGTTATTTACAACTAAAAATATTCGTCGTTTCAAGATGGTGAAAAATCGTTGTAAACTTTTGTTCTTTCAGTTTCTTTTGCCGACAGACAGCGTTAATTTCGAAATGTATTTAGCAGCAGTTTTTGCAAAAAAAAACCCATTTTTTAAAAACATTTTTCATGATTATAAAGATCAATCGATCACGATGCAATATTATTTTGAATTTTTGATAATTATAGTGTTTTATTTCAATGTTTTAATTAAAAAAAAAACAAAGCTTTTAAAAACAAATTTGTAAATGGTAAAGGAAAAACTATTTGTTGCAACCCAAGGGCCCATTATTAATCTAAAAAAAGTGTTCTGTAATAACATATTAATAAAATTAAAAGGCCAGAGTTGTGATGAGACATAAATAAAATTAAAAATTAAAGGTGCGAAACCGTCAATAAATTTTTAATTTAATTTATGTCTCAGCACAAATCAAGCCTTCATTCAAAAGCTTATATATCAATATGAGATCAAAACCAGTATTATTTTTTAAGAAATTGTTCGTTTTGTGTATTCTTGTGCATTCAAAATAAAAAGCGTTAGAAACAGGTTAAAGTTCATTAACTAAAAACACAAATTTTCAAAACGTATTTTCTAAATCTGTGAGAAATAATATCTTAAAATTCGTCAAAAGCAGTACTAAATCAAGCAGAAACAACAAAGAAAATGTTAATTAGGATTCTGTTCACTTGCAAAAACTGAATAATAATGATGAAAGTTTATATGTTTTTACATAAACTTTTGCTTATTTCGAACAAAATGGTTAGAAAATGTTTTTGAATAATTAAAATGTTGTCCGCCTCTATTTGCCAGACTATAAATATGTTTTCTTCTTAAAAAATTCAACTTTACTATAGTATGAGTTAAAGGGACTTCAGTTTTTTTATTAGGGAACTCAATGATCTGGTCATTTTTTGTATCCAACATAAAAAAAATATTTACAATTTCATTTTCACAAAAAAATGCAAGATATTAATATATTATTAAGGTACTCAAATATTCAAACATCTTGTGCGTTTTAACATTCGATAATTCTTCCCATCAATGATTTTTTTGACATTTATAATATTTTTTTAAACAAAAATTGTGTTTTTTTTTCGATGAAATAAATAAAGCATCGAAAATACAATGTTTTTTGTGTGTTATTTGACATCGACATTTTTTTATTCAAGGCTGATAATGACTAAAGCTCAAGAAGAAAGAAACTGCAAAAACAAATGAAGATGATGAAAGTTTTTATATTTGGTTGTTCGATAAGTTCTCACGTATAAATAAAAAGCCACATTTGGTCGCATTGATTCATACGTGCAACCTGATACTTACTCTTTATGATTTACAACAAAACTGTTAAAAAATATTTTTGAATATTTAAAATTTTGGGAAACGATAAATATGGTTTTTATCATTAAAGATTTCTGTAGTATGTTTTGAAGGGATTGTACTTTTTTTATTTAATAATGGGTACAGAATGATCAGCCCATGACTTTTATCCAAAATAATCAAAATATTTATAATTTCGCTTTCTCAAGCAAAGTAGAAGATATTAAAATATGATACTCAAATATTCAAACATCTTGTATTAGATAATTAATCATTCCCATCAATGACTTTTTTGAAATATTTAATATTTTTTTAAACGAAAATTGTTTTTTTTTCGATCATTTAAACGCAGCATCAAAAATACAATGTTTTTTGTGTGTTATTTGACATCGACATTTTTCATTTAAGGCTGCTGATGGCTAAAGCTCAACAATAAAAGAAACTTTTGTTTTTCGTTCATGTGTTTTTTTTTCAAACTGCAGTGAATTTTAACTTTTGACTTAAAAGTTTATAAAAATTTGAAATTTTATGAAAAGGATTTTTTTTAACTTACAAAATCGAGAAAAAATTGCCAGATGGATGTAGCACGCAGTGTTGTCGGTTAACCGAATTTGTTCGGTTTTCGGTTTCGGTTCGGTTT
>CABFKO010012290.1:0-11087 GCA_901766855.1 Panagrolaimus sp. ES5
ATAAAAACTTTTTCATAAAAATTGAATTGAATCTGGTTTTTGAGACACCCCGATATTAATTATATTTTAGTCCAACCAGCTCAGAAATGTTCACAACATCTACAACTCAAAAACTTTCAAAACTTGTTCGAACAACAAAATTTGAACATTTTGAAATTTGGAATATTCCCAATACTTTTGATCTTCCTGCCTTTTATGACTTTATGGAAGTAAGTTTAAGCATTTTTCAGCATAAAACAACAATTTAGACCAATAAATTTCAGTTATATATGGTTCCTCGTGCAACTATGGTACTTTGGCTTGAACATGGCATTGATGATGTATATGATGAAATGTTTTCACAATTCCGTTTTATTGTTAGAGCAAAATGGAATCCAATGTATGCCGCTCCACAAATCAATGAATAAATCTTTTCTTTTATTGTTTACTTTAATAGCGTTGAAAGAGGAGCATGTTTATTTTTAGTTTTCAAATGTATCTACTGTATTTATTTCATTTTTTATTTTATTATGTTCGCCGCTTTTAAAGTGAGCGTCAGATTTCGCTTGACCCCCTCCCTCCACAAAAACACCGACGTCAGATCTGGACGAACCCTTATTTTTTGTAAGCTATTAAAATAGTGATTTTTTGTATTCTTTTTGTATAATTTCGATCTTCATATGTTTGCTTACAGTAAAAATTTATTTTATTTAAAACGCATTCCGTGAAATCTTTTCTAAAATTTCAAGAAAAATTGCACCGCCAAAAAAATTAAAATTAGTTGACACAAAAAATTTGCTTTATAAAATTTTATATGCATTTTCCGCGCTTCTTATTAATCTTTTTACGTTTTTGTTTTTATTTTATTCTTAGTTTGGCTGTAATAATTTTTTGCCGATCGTTAAAACATTGACGGAACTCAGTTTAAGTTACGACGCATATAATATCTACAGTATGAAAAACGGAATTTTAAAATGTTTACAAGCTAGCATACCAATTGAAAAGCAGAATTTAAATTTAAACTTTTATAAGGGTTTAAATGATTATTAACGAAAGCCATGAGCACTAGTAAAATACACTGATGCGGAAATAGAAAAACATGTTTAAATATAATACTACTATAAAAATTTGGTGCAAATATAAATTTTCTTTGGCAAAATTCATTTTCTGTTTTTTTTTTCAATGGAAGAAAAAACAGGAAGAAGAAAGAAAAAGGAACAAAGCAGTTGCTGCAAAAAAAACTATTTTTTAAATATTTTTTTGGGCTAAAAAAAGCAGCAGGCAGTGGCAAGCAAAAAAAAAACATTGAAAGCCAGCCCATTGATTGCCGTCGTCCTTCTTCGTTTTTGCTGCTGCTGCCTTTTTTTGCTGCAAAGTGGCGCGGTCATTTTTTTACAATCCTTATACTTTTTAGCCTATAGCTTTTAGCTTTCCTCTCCCATTTTCAACATTAAAAATCTGCTTTTAGCTCTTTTATAAAATTTTGTTTACATTCATTTATTTATGAAGAAGCAGATCTTTAAAGAGAAAACTTTCAATTTCAACTTTATGGTTTCCTGTTTTTTTTTCTCTTTCTTTTCTTTGTTATTGTTGTTTTTGTGGTGTTGAAAAAGTGTAAAAACTAACCTTTGCTGTTACGTTACAGCGGACGTGAACGTTTAACATTAATATCTCTTTTTTTTCTTCATGTTTGCTGAGTCACGGTGCGCACTCCTCTTTTTTTGCTATGAAACTTTTGTTATCTCTTTTCTTTCTTCTTTTTCCTTCGTTTTCTCCAGTTTCATTATGTCAAACATCGTGGATATAACTTTTACTTTTCTTACCTTTTTTTATTGTAGCTTAATAGTTAGTCTTGGATGTGAAAGTTTATTCATGAAAAGTTATTCGATGCAGTTTATTTTTGTTGTGAATAAACTTCATCATTCGTTGTTTTTCTTCTGCTAATAAATTTGCGTGTTTTATTTTTTTACATTTCCCTGAAACAACAACAACATTTTTATCATTGCTAAAAACTTTTTTTTATAGACGACATGAATTTTGAAGAAGATTCTTTTAAACGAATTCGAAGTGTAGATGATGCAGTTGTGAAAGCAAAAAAAGTTGTTCGAAAGCTTCAACCTCAAGATATTGTAAGTTTTTTACGGTGTTTTATCTTCATTGCTTACTATATTAAGCTTTTTAGACAGCAATTGTGATTATTGCAGCATTACTTCCAATTGGATATTTATTTGAAGTTTCATACGTTTTTTCATTCTTTCATGAATGGCTTTCAGATGTAAGTTTTATTTTTTCACTGGCGAACTCTTCTGCAGTATTCCAACATCGAGGAATATAGGCTGACAGTATTCCTTCGGTGTTGAAGACTTGAATGAGTTTATCTGTATTGGACATGAATGAGTATATATAACAATATTTTAGGAATGGTTGATAAGAGTTATTCCATTAACATATTGTGGCTTAAATGTATACTTAAATCTATGGAAAATTATTTCTGTTGGTCCAAATGGTAAAACTAGCGAACTTCCATCAGTAATGAAGCCAGGCTTTAAATATTGCCATTCTTGTAATGTTAATTCACCTCCTCGAGCTTTTCATTGTCCAGGTATCTATTTATCTTTTTGCTTTTGATATTTAAATTGTAACATTTTTAGTGTGTGAAACATGCATCCTTCGGCGAGATCATCATTGCTCTTTTGGAGCTGTCTGTATTGGACATTTTAATCAACGATATTTTGTTGCTGGAATTGCGAATCTTATGGTTGTTGCAGTTATTTGTACATGGTATAATTTTTCATTCGTTCTTACAATTCTACCAAATATGAAAGCATCAGAATATTGGTGGCTTTGTTTACCACATTTGGCTCTTGTTCTTCGATATATTACTTTTTATCAATTTTGTGTTTTGGTATATTTTGCTTCTTCACTTACTGTTGTAATCTTTGATGGATATCTTCTTGCTGCACAAATTTTTTGTCTTTATCGTGGCCAAACAAGAGTGGAATATCTTTTGGTAAGTTATATGAGTTGTTTATAATAAAAGGAACGAATTAATATTATATTATTTTTAGGATGTTCAAGCATATAATTGTGGAGTTTTTAAGAATCTGAAAGAAGCACTTGGTCGACGATGGCCGTTTATATTTATTTCTCCATTTATTCCATCACCTCTTGAATCAGATGGTATTTCATTTAAAACTCATGAATTGGATTCACTATCAAAGCAAACTAAATACATGTAAACTAAATGGATTACATCTCTTCCTCTCTTTTTTTTAGTTTCACCAAATTGCCTTTAATATTCTCGTTGATAACAATAATACTTAATCTCAATTGACTTCTTTTTTTTGTGTTTGTTGCTTTATTATGTTTTTGCTACTATGTTAAGTTTGTACATATATATTAATTTTTTTATAAATTAATAATAAAGGAGTTTTAAACTGATTTTTGGGTTGTTTTGCAAGGGAATAATATTATTTTTAAAAGTATACGGTACAACTTAGTTTTTAGGTTTAATTTTTATTAATAGAATGTCGAACATAAATTTCATTTGCATCTTTTGAGATAATGTTTGACCACTCATATACAATCCCATTAAAGAACTTTTCAAGATACTTCTTTTTTCTTATCATGTTCAATGTTATCAGCTAAAAAGAAGTGTGTTCACTCTTTTTTTGCTGACCTTCATTTTCATTTTCTTTGCCAGTGTTGCTTTTTTAGAATATTTATTGTTTTTCTTTTATTCATTCATTGATATTTAATCCTAATAATTTT
Source organism: Panagrolaimus sp. ES5 (assembly GCA_901766855.1). Taxonomy (NCBI): domain Eukaryota; kingdom Metazoa; phylum Nematoda; class Chromadorea; order Rhabditida; family Panagrolaimidae; genus Panagrolaimus; species Panagrolaimus sp. ES5. Next base: position 3,751 of record CABFKO010012290.1, read on the forward strand.
TAAAGATTGTTATTATAAATTATAATTAAAGTTTATTAAAAATGAAAAAAGAAGATTATCATGATTTGGATGCTTTAATTCCTTCTGGGCTGCATACTCCAGATGATCCATTTGGTCCAAATGCAATTGTTGATACAAATTTTGCCTTAACTGTTGCAGAAGAAGATTTTGAAAAAGCGGTAAATTTTCAAAACTTAGAAAAAAGTATGCAGAAAAAATCGAATTTTAGCCTTCAAATGTTACCGTAATGCCATCAATGAAACTTACATGGCATTCAATTTGTGCAAGAGTAAGTTAAAATGATCCCGTTTTATGAATGGAATAAAAATTACATAGAATAACTTTAATATTTATTATTGGAGCTACAGTAATCAAATTTTAGCCAATCTCTGACGTTGAAAATAATAAAAATTCAATTCTTGCATCATTCTTTGAAACCATTGGTGTTTATAATCCAACAGAAGCAACAAAAAAGCATGCACCTCGAAAATTGATTTTAAATCATTGTAAGCTTAAAATTAGTTAACGGTTTTGAAAAATTAAGTTTTGTATTTACAGGTTTTGGTGCAGCATATCCTGGTGAAGTTCTTGCATTGATGGGAGCAAGGTAAGCTTAAGTTTTTTGAAAATTATATTTAACTGAATTTCAAACATGTTTTAGTGGTGCCGGAAAAACAACTTTAATGAATATTTTAACGCAAAGAAATTTGGATACAGTATCCACTTCAGGAGTAATAAAAATAAATGATGTTGAAGTTGGACAAAGTAATCTTCGAAAGTTATCTGCTTATGCGCAACAGGATGATCTCTTTATTGGAACAATGACTGTCAAAGAACATTTAACTTTTACGGTAAGACAAAAAAATCAGAAATTGTCCTAAAATGCCAAAAGCACAGAAAAATAAAAGTAAAACAAAAATTTTTTGAGTCAAAATTTTATTTACATTTTTTGTTTTTAAATTAGCTAAAATTCTTTACTGATTTTCGTGGTTAATAAATTTTGGCATTTTTTAGGCTTTAATGAAAATGGGAAAGCATTATAGCTCAAGACAACGGGAAAAGCGAGTACGATTGGTTATGGAAGATGTAAGTTATTTTACTATTATGATAAATATTAGAAAACTATGAAAATTATTTTAATTTTAGTTGGGATTAACAAAATGCCAAGATACTTTAATTGGAAATCCAAAGCGTGGAATTAAAGGCATTTCTGGAGGTGAAAAGAAGCGACTTTCTTTTGCATCAGAGGTAACAAAAAAAAATTAAAATTAAAAATGTTAAAAAAACTGATTTTTTTGTTACAGATTATGACAAGTCCACCTCTACTTTTTTGTGACGAACCAACTTCTGGACTTGATTCTTTTATGGCAAAGCAAACAATTCAGGTAAAAAAATATTGGCTTCTTTTTTCATTAAATATAGTCCATATTGTTTTTAAAAGCTATTTTAAAACTGTATTTTTGTAGGTTTTGAAGGAAATAGCAGCTCGAAAAAATATGACAATTGTTGTTACCATTCATCAACCTTCAAGTTTTATATTTTCTTTATTTGATCGGTAAATTTTTAATTCAGCTATTTGAAAAACCGGTAAATATTATTTTTTAGGGTTTGCTTTATGGGTGAAGGAAGAACAGCATTTTTAGGGACAATTGATGAAGCTCGAAAATTTTGGAAAAGGTAAACTTTTTTCAAATAAATGTGATTCAAATCTTGATTAAAAATTTAAAATTATCAACAAATTTTGAATATTCCATTTTTTAGTCTTGAAGATCCTGTCCCTGAAAAATCAAATCCTGCTGATTATTATATTTCATCTTTAGCAATTAAAGTTGGAGAAGAAAAACAAAGTCATGAACATGTCGTGGTAAAAAATTAATTAATATTTTAAATAATAAAAAAAGCAAAAATTACTTTATAGAATATTTGTAATTCATTTGTAAGATCACCAATTGGACAAGAACTTAATCAAATTGTATTAGGGGAAGAATCTTCTGGAACATCTTCATCTTCTTCACCATCGATAGATTCATCAGAAAGTATTTGGGAAGGCAATTCTGATTTAAAAGGAAAAACTTTTCAACGATATAAAGCAACGTAAGATTTTTATTTTGACAGAAGAAAATCAAAAATAAAAAACTTACAATAATTTTCAAAACAAATTTTAATTTTTGGGTCCCAAAACAACAATGACAGTAGGCCTGGCACGGACCGAAGATGTGACGGGCCGGGCCGGGCCGAGATTTTTCACATTTTCGCAAAGGGGAGACCAAGGCAAAGTTTTAGAAAAAAAAATTTGGACCGGGCCGGAAAAATTTGAGCGGGCCGGACGGGCCGAAGATGTGACGGGCCGGGTCGAGAAAAAAGCCGGCCCGTGCCACCCCTTAATGATAGTAACATTTTTAATTCATATTTTTCTGTACAACGATTACTGTCAATCAAAAACTAATAATTTTAATACTATTTTTTTGCTGTCACTATCTTTCTACTTTTAATTTTTAGTTGGTTCCAACAATTTTATGGTCTTCTAAAAAGATCCTTCCTTGGAAACCTTCGAAATCCTGTTGTTTTACATGTTCGAATTTTTCAAACTTTTGTAAGCCTTTTAATATAAAAATTTTTCCAAAAAAACTTTTTTTTCACAGGTTATTGCCACAATTTTATCGGTGGTATATTTTGGCACAAAAATTTCACAATCTACAATAATGAATGTTAATGGAAATCTTTTTAATGTTGTAATGAATATGAATTTTATGTTTCAATTTACTGCTGTAAATGTTAGTTAAACATTTTTGGGGAAAAAATAATAATGCTGTAATTTTAGATGTTTTGTGAAGAACTTCCAATATTTTTACGAGAAAATCAAGCAAATATGTATCGAGTTACACCATATTTTTTGTCAAAAAATATTTCTGAGGTATGTTTTGTTTTTTCATGGAATTACTGTAGCCTAAAAAAAATCGAAGTTTCAAATTTAAACAAAACATGAATTTGGTCGTTGTTTTGTTGGCCTTTTTTAAACTTAAACTTTGCGAAAATGGACAAAAAAAGTTTTCAAGATTATTAATTTTGACTTACTTTAGGGAATCCAATTTATTATTTATCCAACAATTTTTGCTGCAATCGTTTATTGGTTTTCTGGTCTTTTTCAAGCTGCTGATGCTTTCCTTATTTTTACACTAGTTTGTATTTTAATTACAAATGTTGGAATTTCAATCAGTAATTTTTAACGATTTTTGCAAATTAAGATTCATCACTTATTTAAGGCTATATGATGGCATGCATATTTGGTACTGTAGGAATTGCAATAAATGTTATGCCTGTTCTTGTCATCCCTTTGATGGCATTTGCTGGATTTTTTATAAATATAAATACTTTACCAGTTTATTTTTTGCCATTACGATATATTAGCTATTTTGCGTATGGTTTTGAAGCTTTAGCTGTAAATGAATGGTCAAGAATTGATGAAATTGGAGGTATCATTTTAGTTTTTAAAATACAGTAATTTTATCAACACATAAAATTTAAGGTTGCTCAAAATTACCAAAAAATTCAACCCTTTGCCTTTCAAGTGGACATGAAGTTCTTGAATCGTTGGGATTTAAAGAAAGTAATCTTTGGCCAAATATTATTATCCTTTTTTCAATGATTCTTATCTTTCGCAGCATCGCTTTTATTGCACTTTGGATTCGAGTTGAAACCAAAAAATAGTATAGCATATGTTTTTTTCCATGTTATTTGTTTTTGTTTTCATTGATCACGTTTTTTTGTGAATGTTGTAAAATTTATGGAACACTTTAAAGTTTTTGATATTTGATATTTTTATTTAAAACCAATTCAATGTGATTCCATGATAAAATAAAGCTTTTTTCTATAATCTTCGTCTCATTCATAGTTCAATGAGATTTTTCTGAATTGAATAGCTTATGATCTTTTTTTAAATCCCATTTTTTCATGTAAACTAGTTTGTAGCAACAATGTATTATTGTAATTGTTTGTAACTGGTATTTTTTATGACTCCGACATTTTTAAATTTTTTTAGAACAGTCAATCAACTAATCTTTAGTCTTTATTATTCAATATAATTTTTAAAAAAAAATTTTTTTCAGAAACTGGGGTTCGAACGTCCGATTTTTTTGGTAACGTAAAATATCTTTAACTGAATTTTTTTTTGTAAATAAAATTATTCTGTGCATGGTTTCTTTTGTCAAATTTATCTTCCTTCAGATTACCTGCATTTTAAATTTCTCAAAAAATAAGCTATATTAACCCAGATTTTTTGTAATTAAATTATAAATTCATACAACTTTTGCTTCAAAATTTAAGAATATTTTTGTAGCATAAGTTGCTAAAAGTCGTTTTTGTGGAACATATTATTGAGCAAATTTTGGATAAATCAGTTAAACTTTTTGATTTTTACTGACTTTTAACATTTTTTTAAGCCTAATCAACACTAATGTATCTGCCTTTTTTATTTATTATAATCAAGTTTTTTTTGAATATTACCAATTCATTTACTCAATAAAAATTAAAGTTCTGTTAATCAACTGTTCTAGTTTTTTTTAAAAATGAAATGAAAATGTTTATTGAGTTTATTACCTTTTTTTTCTGGCCTTCAAAATTCAACCGGTTTTCCATCGACTTACTCATTCACCACTACTTTTCATAGGGCTTGATTTTTATTTTTGTTGTTTTTTTATAGCAGAAAAAAGAGACCTCCTGCAGAGTCTTCTCCTGTTGTGAGAGAAATACTTACTCTTTCTTACTTTGCGCTAACTTTTGCTGTTCAACTTTTTTTGCTTCCATCTCAATGACAAAAATCTTGGGTTTATTTATTTTTTTATTTAATCTATTTCATTCAACGAAGATGATCACTACTTTTTTTTGCGCAATAACGTTTTCTTTGTACTTGATTTAACTTATTTTCTCATCCTCCTCTTGTATTTTTTGGCCGATCCTCAACTAGTTTTTCCTTTCGCCTATTTTTATTTTTTTTCGATGTTGCTTTATGTCTTTCTTTTCTTAGACTCCCTTTCTTTCCTTCCTTCTTCCTCCTCCTTCTTTTTTCTACGTCTGTTATTTTTTTCCAATTACAGCTGCAACGAACAACGTGAAAGTTGAGCACGATCACGTCATTGAAAAAGTTTTGCAACTATTTTTGTGTTGCATCAATGAATCATTGTTCCTCAAAAATTCTTTTTATAAGCAAGCATTTATACCTTTTTGATAATAGTATTTAATCATATCAAAAGTATCAACAATGACGAAAGTTTTTTTATACCTCAAAAAACTTCTTTTGACTTTTTTTTATGGCAGTGGAAAAAAAAGTTTAATGATTGTACACCAGGGAAAAATGGTGATTGGGCGGCGGCGGCAGCAATAAACGTATTTAAACAAGAATAGCATCATTTCATTTCTTTAGTTTATGAGATTCTTAAAGCTTACATATTTTCTTATCAAAGGTTTATATAACATGCTGAGAATGCCTTTTTGTCATTTTCTTGTTTTTTTTATAGCTGTGAATTTTTGTTATCTTACCAGTCTTTAACTACTAAGGGTATAAAACTGTATGTTTTCTAAGTTAAAGCGAAATTTAAAGAAATTATTTGAATGCTACTTTGACTAAAAATACAGTTGTTAAATTTTTTTTGCTGAAATCCATTTTATTTCAGGGTTAAATTTTGAGAAAAATATTCCTGAAAAGAAAGTTACAGTGTTTTTTCCTAATTTTATTTTTGTGAAAATAGAATGAATTTTTAATTGAATAAAAATTGATAGCTTTCTAAACCACACTTTTACTAACATTAATCTTAATCTCTTTTAAAAAACATTTAAAAAAATAACTGTTATCGAAATCATTTGCTTTCCCATCACTAATCACTAAAAAATTTTATGTTTTTTTACATTCTTTTAAAACTTTTTATTTTTTTCCCCGGCCCATCCTTGTTCAATAATTTTCATTTTCTCAATATTTATTCAGCATTTCCTTTTTTAAAAAAGCATCACCGCTTTTTTTTTCTCGTTTCGTTTCATTTTTCACACAAGTGTCCTTCGTTTTTTAAAGAATCAAACAAGGTACACTAAAAAAACTTTTAATATATTTTTTTTCAACAAAGACTTTTACAAAACATTTTTTTAGCATTTTTAAATTTCCCTCCATAAAAACCATCAAAAAAATATGTGTTGTTCAGCCCTTGGCCAAATTGTATACGGTATTTTAATGTTTTCTGCATTAGCTTTAACGCTGACTGGAATGTTTACTCCAGGTAAAAAAATACTTATCTTTTATTTAAAAATAAAAACAAAGATACATTTTAAGGCTGGAGAAAATTGGAAGATGCCCCAGATGGTGCAAAACAACAAATTCAAGATCACCAAGTCCCAAGTGGATTGTTTCCCATTGGATGTAAGGGTTGGTTGAGTGGTGATGGAGTAACAACTCAATCATCAGCTGATTGTGATAATTGGTGGAATGTAAGAATTTTTGGAAATACATATTTAAAAATTTTAGATTTTTTTTTTGTATCGAGTCTCCTGAAGAAAATTTTATTTCTTAATTATGGATACTTAAATTTCCTTATATAAAAGTGATAAAAATGAAAATTTAAAAAAGACTATAAAATCTAAATTTACCAATTAGCATTTTAGGATTTACCAACATGGAATAAAGTTGTAATTATTACAGCATGTTTAGCTGTAATCGCTGAAATATTAGCACTTGTATGGAATTTATTAACTTTTTGTGCCTGTTGCTGTAAGCAACATCTTTTACATCCCCTTACAGCTTTGGCAGTTTTAACTTCAATTTTATTAGCCATTACTGTAATTGTTTTTGGTATAAATCAAGCTGATTCAATTTGTTCGTTAAAAATGTGATTTGTAAAATCACATTACAGTATCCCATTTTTTAGGTGATATTTCCAAACAATCTGGTCAAAATTGGGATGGCTGTGAAAGCGGAAAAACAAATGCAAATTATTCATTTTATATTACCTGTGCAGCATTAGCATGTTCGCTGGTTTCAATAGGAGTTGGAATTATTGCATCATGCTTTGCAAATCATTCACTTTAAAAAAATACTATTTTAATATTAAAAAAGACACTGGTGTTATTTTATATTACCGGGTTATAACTTTTTATATTCATTTATTAATTGTAACACAATCATATCAGATTTAATCTTAACTCATTTCTAAATGTTACTCATCCATGAATATTACTGTATATTTTTAAATGCTCAGTTTTACTTATTTTTCTGTTATTTGTTTTAACTTTTTTTAAAAATAAAAATGCCTTTTTAATATAAAAAGCGGAAATATTATAACAAAAAAAACTAGAAA
>CABFKO010012312.1:0-11083 GCA_901766855.1 Panagrolaimus sp. ES5
AGTCCAGTCCAGGAAATCCCAGTCCAGTCCAGGAATTCCAAGTCCAGTCCGGCTTTTGTGTGGTCCCAATTTCAAATGAATTTGTCACAAGAAAAAAAAAGTTTTGAGAAAAATGGTTGAAACTCTTTTCCTTGGGTAAACAAGATCCAAATATGTCATTTCTAGACTCAATTTCGAAATTGGTCGAGCTTATTTTGAGATATGAATTAAAAGACATTTCTAAAAATAATTTAAAGAATTACACACATGGTATCAAACGATAGCCCTTGCAAGCTGAAAAGAACCATTCAGGAATTAAGATTTTTTGGTCTCTTAAAAAAAGTAATAAATCATTTATTATTTTTCACTGAAATTGAGATTACAAAAAAAATTATCCAAAAAAATAATGAAAAGATCAAAAACAATACAAATTTTCTGAACATTTGACATTCAATGCATTACAAACAATTTTTTATTTTGCTTATCGTTAATATTTTTACATTTTTTTCCAGATAATTATCGTATACGGATCTCAATATTGCATTGATTAATAATGAAATTTATAGACAGCTAATCCAGTAATTAAAAAAATCATGGATCAGACTACAGTAATACATTTTACAATGTTTAAAACTTTTTTATATTATAATAACATTATGTTTCAATATTAATAAAAAGAAAACAGTAGATAGACGCATAATTGCAAATTTATCATCACAAATCGGAACCAAGATAACAAGCAAACTATAGCTTTGGCTGAAATTTAAGAGAATGCACTCACAAAAGAGAAGTATAAAAATTTGGAAGAATTTGTTTTTACCGCCTTGCATCTGTGTACGAATTCAATTTATTTCATTATTATTAATAATTTTAACAAGTGTTTTACTACAATATTTAAGAAAAATATTCGTTTGTCAATAACATTTGTCTACAGTTTTTGGCTTTCCTGCATGTACCATTATTAATTAATCAAAACAAGGATCCCTCTTGATAATTTTTATAATTTTTGCCATACATTTTTTATTAGGTCAAGTTGCTTTGTTCCAATAAGTTAAGTTTAAACGATTGCATCGAAGAAAGCAGCATATTTTCTTCCATTCCTTTTGTTCCCTTTCAGCAGACGGAGACCATTCATGCAAGCAAGAAATATTTGATACACAAAAAACGCGGGCAACAAATTCTTTACTTTTGCATCCTTTTATTCTTTTATTATTTATAAAACTTTGTATGTAAAATTATTATATTTTAATTAATAAAATTAAAAATGGGATATTTGCAATCTTTAGAGATTGAAAACTTTAAATCTTACAAAGGAAAACATTTTATTGGTCCATTTAAAAAATTTTCATCAATTATCGGACCAAATGGATCTGGTAAGCTTTGATTTTTTTAAGATTTTCTTAAATATTAATCGCTAAATATGTCTTATATTTCTCAGGTAAATCAAATCTTATGGATGCAGTTTGCTTTGTTTTGGGTGAAAAAACACAAAATTTGCGTGTTCGTAAACTTGGAGTAAGTTTTTAAGCAAATTTTAAGTAAATGTTTTGAAAAAACCGATAATTAAGGATTTAATTCATGGTGCACCAATTGGAAAACCTGTCGGAACAAGATGTAATGTAAAAATGACATTTGTAAATGATGATGAATCAGAAAAGACTTTTACAAGAACGGTAACATCGGGCGGATCTGAATATCGCGTTGATGGAAATGTTGTTACCCCCGCACAATATCATGAACATTTGGAAGAGATTAATATTTTTATTAAAGCTAAAAATTTTTTGGTTTATCAAGGTGCAGTTGAACAAATTGCAATGAAATCACCCAAAGAAAGAACGCAATTATTTGAAGAACTTTCAAAGTTTGCTTTCCCCATTTATAGAGTTTCTAAAAACTTGATTCCTTCTTTAGATCTGGTGATCTTGTCAATGAATATAACAAACTTAAACAAGATTTAGAGAAAGCTAAAGAAGATGCACAATTTAATATGAATAAACGACGAGGAGTTGCAGCAGAAAAGCGTGAAGCAAGAATTGAAAAGGATGAAGCTGAAAGATATCAGGCAATGAGGGATACATTAGCTGAAAAGCAAATTCAATTATTTTTGGTTCAACTATTTTATGCTGAACAGGGCCGGGAAAAAGCTAAAAATGATTTACAAAAAATGCGTGATGAAGTTCACAAAGTTCGAAGTGAAAAATCTGATAAAGAAGAAGTTGTTATATCACATCAACAAGAGCTTCGAAGAGCTACAAAAGAAATGCGGAAACTGGAAAAAGAATGTGAAAATAAGGAAAAGAATATTGCAGAGTTTAAGCCAAAATTTAATGAAAGCAAACAACAACTTGTTCATATAAAACAAAAAATAGAAACCGCTGAAAAGTTTCATGTTGCAACTGTGAAATTGGCAAAAGAACAGGATCAAAATTTGAAAGAGCTTGAAAAGCAAAGAAAGTAAGTTTTTCGAAAAACTATAATACATATACATACATTTACAAATTAATTAATTACTGTAGAGATGTTCAAAAGCAAAGAAAAAAATGTGAAGAAAAATTACATGATGAAACTCAAAAGCATTCTTTACATCTTGAAAATGATCAAATTGTTGAATATAATCAACTTAAAGCAAATGCAGAAGCACAAAGTGCACGATTAACTGTCCAAATTGAAGATATTAAACAAGATAAAGAAGCTAAAATTGTTGGAATTCAAACAGCACAACATCAAATAAAAACTTTGGAAGATCGGATTAAACAAGTACGTATTACTGTAGTTTTAATACTAAAAAAAATTCACAAGTTTTAGAAAGAAGGCGAACTTGAACGACAAAAACAAACTTTATCAAATATTGATGAAAATCGTGAACGTCAAACTCAACAATTAGATGAAGAAAAGAAAAATGTTAAAGAATTGGAAAAAGAAGTTATTGAATCAAAGAAATTGCTTGAAGAGTATACAGTAAAACTTCAAAAGCTTAATGATGAAATTTCTGATGCCCATGGTGATTCACAAGAAAATGAAAATAGTAGACGTCGAAGTGAAGCCGTTGAAAATTTAAAGCGTTTATATCCAGATAAAGTACATGGGCGTCTTGTTGAAGTATGTAGTCCGTCACAAAAAAAATATCAAATAGCAATTACAAAAGTTCTTGGTGGAAATATGAATGCCATTGTTGTTGATACAGATGATACAGCTGAAGAATGTATTGCATATTTAAAAGAACAAAGATATTTCTCTGAAAAATTTTTACCTCTTAATTCTTTGGAAGTTTCTCCGATTAATGAAACACTACGTGAAATTACCGATATTAGAGGTGTAAAACTTTTGTATGATGTTATAAATTGTACACAACCAACAATTCGAAAGGTTGTTCAATATGCTTGTAATAATGCTGTTGTATGTGAAACACCTGAAGATGCAAGAAAGATGGCATTTGGTCGAGATAATCATCGATATAAAGCTGTTTCCCTTGATGGAACATTATTTCAACAAAGTGGTGTAATCTCTGGTGGTGGTTCAGAATTAAAACATCGAGCTAAAAAATGGGATGAACAAGGAATGAAGTAAGTACCTTTAAGCTATTATACTTTATTAATATCTTTTTCATCTTCAGGAAACTTCGAGATGAAAGAAAAGATCTTCAAGAAAAATGTAATGCTTTACATCGGAATCGGAAACGTGAACTTGATGTTGAAATGAAACGAAGTCAATTACAACAAATTGAAAATCGTATTCGTTACACAAAAAGTGAACGAGATCGGTTGCAAAATGAAATTATTCCAAGACTTCATCGTGAATTGGATGCGCTACGATGTGAACTACAATTAATTCAACCTCGAATTGATGATGGACAAAATGAAGTTCGAAAATTTGAAGAAAAAATTGCAAAAGTTGAAAAAGAAAAGGAAACAATTTCTGATACAATTTTTGCTGATTTTTGTAAACGTGTAGGAATTCATGATATTCGAGAATATGAAAATCGAGAAATGAGATTTTTCCAAGAGCGACAACGTGAGCTTAAAGGTTTTGATACAGAACTTGCTCGATTACAGTATGAAATTGATTTTTTGAAATCAGAAGATCGAAGAAAGAAAGAGCAAGATGAAGCAGCAAAAATTAAAAATTTGCAAGAATCAAAGAAAGAATTGGAAAAGAAAATTGAAGATCAATCAAAAATGTTAAAAAAATATGAAGAAGAATTAAAAGAAACTCAAAATAGAACTGAAGATCAAAGAAGCAAAGTATTTGAATTGGAAGAAAATGTTACAGAAGCGAAAAAAGAAGTTTCAGCAATTGATCGAAATTTGCATTCCATGGAAAAGAAAGCAAGAAATTTGGAACAACTTGAACTTAGAAAAGCCCAAAAACGGCATTCATTGCTTCATGAATGTAAAATTGCTGGAATTGAAATTCCGCTGAGTTCTGGAAGCTTGCAAGATGTTATGATTGAAGAAGAGCCAGGTTTGAATTTATTTATTTATTTTTAAAATTACAAAAAATCCTATATTTAGATGAAACAGAAAACGGTAATGGTAATGGAGAGTCAACTGCTGCCTTTTCTCAACAATCTTTACAACAAGCTGATAAAATTGTTATTGATTATGAAACCTTAGAAGCGAATCCAAGAAAGTTCAAAGATGAAAATGAAGTAAATAAATTAATTGAAAAATATACCAAAGCTGTTAGTGAAGCGCAAGCGAATCTTGCCAAAATTGCTGCACCAAATTTAAAAGCTAATGAAAGAATGGAACAAGTTCGTTCAAAAGAAGATGAAACAAGAGAAGAATATGAAAATGCATGTAAAAAAGCTCGAAAAGCTCAACAAGCATTTGAAAGAGTTAAAAATGAGCGATATCGCCTATTTACAGATTTCTTTGAACCTGTTTCACAACGGATTGATGAAATTTACAAAGTAAATTGTTTTTCAAATAGTTTTTTTAAAATCAATTTTACACTTTCAACTTTACTTTTTTAGCAATTAAGTCGCAATGAATCTGCTCAAGCTTTTCTTGGCGCAGAAAATCAAGAAGAGCCATATCTTGATGGAATTTCATATAATTGTGTTGCACCAGGAAAACGTTTTCGTCCAATGGATAATCTAAGTGGTGGTGAAAAAACTATTGCGGCATTAGCTCTGCTTTTTGCAATTCATTCAAGAAATCCATCTCCATTTTTTGTTTTGGATGAAATCGATGCTGCTTTAGATAATACAAATATTGGAAAGGTATAAATATTTTGTTTAATTTAAAATACTGTAATTATACAGTATCCATATTTTTTTCCAGGTTGTCAGTTATATTGCGGAACGTTCACAAAGAGATATGCAACTTATTGTTATTTCATTAAAAGAAGAATTTTACAATAAAGCTGATGCCCTTGTTGGAATTTATCCAAAACCTGCAAATATTACAACTTCTGGAGTCCTTATCTTTGATCTCATCAATTTTAAAGCAAATATGCTTGATGCAACTGCAATTGCAGATTAATTTTTTTTCTCTATTATTTATTTCATTCATTATCAGTAAAAGAAGAAGAAAATCGAATGTATCTCATTTCTGTAATAATTATATGTATTTCATTTTATGTTATTATTATTATTTATCTATCTCCTCTTTTTTGCATTTCTTTTTTTTTTCTTGTACACTCTTTTTTTTATTTACAAAACTTGCTAATAAATAATAAAAAAAAAGCAAAAATATTCACTTTTCTACCGTATCCAACAAACTGCCATGTTTTCTTTATGCTTTATTCTTTCGCTTCCCTTTGTAGTCAGTTATTACTCATCATCAAGGGTAGAAAAACAAAAATATAAAAAAAAATTTATTGCTTTTTCTTTGTTTGATACTACAACTTTCAAAAACCAACAGCAGCTTTTAAAAATCTAAAAATGTGACTCTAAAAATGTGATTACTGTCAATTTTTTATACCCCATTTTGATAAAGAGAAAAGAAATTGAAAGACAAAGAATTTAAAATAAAAATACAAATTTACAAAAATAATAATAATAACAGTAAAAAAGATATAAAGAGCAACAAAGTTGGAGGAAAGAAAAAACAACAACAAAAGATCGTAAATTAAGAAAGAATAGAAAAAGCGCGGCAAAGCACAATGTTCGACAGCTGGAAAAAAAAAGATGAGAAAAAAAGATTGCAAGCGGGGAAAAGGAAAAACACATACACGAGCAAGAAAAAAGAAAAAGATCCTTTATATTTTTTCTTCCTTCCTTCCTTTCCGTTTTGCCGTGATATAGTTGCGCTGGTACTCACTTTGATGGTTGGTTAAAAATTGTGCGCATTTCTGTTTTGTTTTTTGTTGCTGCATTTTTCACATGACAGACATGCAAAGACATCTCCACTATTTCGCAATGTTTCATTTCTGGAGTATTTTTTTCTTCTTTCTTCTTGTGTCCCTTTTGCCCTTTTTTTCTTCTTCATTCATTGATTGTGAGTTATTGCATAAAAATGATTTAACCTTTTTTTATTGGTTGGTTCTTGTTGATCAATATAATATATGCAGATTCTTTAATGTTGTGTTTCTTTTCTTCTTTTTTTTTCCTTTCGGCACCGTTATTTTTATATCGATATATTTTTTCGCATCTTAGCAAAAAAAAGTTTATTTTTAATATTCTATTTTAGCAAAATATATTATTTTCACTTACATTTATTTAGCAATGAAGAAGTTAAGTCGTATTACAGCTGCCTTAATTTTTTTATTCACTTTTAACAGTATATCAGCATTGGATTTATTATCATGTGAAGAAATTGATCAAGTATTTACAAATTCTACCAACACTGGTGAAGTGGTAAATAAATAAATAAATAAATATATATAACAAATGTTAGAAAAAATCTTAATTTTAGCCAGCATGTAATTGCTATCATGAGCATATAACTGCCCCTAAAGAAGAAACCCTTGAAAATGATCATATATGGATTGGTTGCACAGGACAAAATTTACCAGTTGTTTTTCGAACATTAAATTCATTAAATGAAACATTTTTATCACGTTTAATTATATGGAATTCACTTGTAAATATTCTTCCGAGTGATATGTTTGCAAAAGTTCGTCCACGTGAGCTTTCAATTGAATCTTCAATGTTAGCAGTTTTTCGAAATGGTGTGTTTGATAAAATTGGCAGACGATTAAAAGTTTTAAATTTACGGGAAAATATTATTAAAAGTATTGAACCATTTGTATTCAAAGAGCTGACAGGCTTGGAAACATTGGATTTATCAAAAAATAAAATTATTGGTTTATCAAAATATGTTTTTACTCCATTAAAAGAATTAAATACCCTTTTACTTGATGGAAATCAACTTACATCAATTGAAGATGGAACATTTGAAGGACTTTCAAATCTTAAAACATTAAATTTAGCAAATAATAAATTAACAACAATTACACGGTAACATAATTTTTTTTTTCGATCAAAATTTCTTGATATCCTTTTGATTTAATTTTAGAGATACATTTAAAGGCTTAAGTAATCTTGAAACCCTTAATCTTGTTGGAAATAACATTAATAGCATTGATTGGGCTGCTTTTTCACATATGAAACGACTTCGAATTCTAAATATTGGTGGAAATCAAATCAAAGAAGTAAGTTTTCTCATATCTTTTTTACTAAAAAATCAAAATACTTTTTAAGGTTAATATTCGTGGTTTTGAAAATTTACAACAATTATTCATCAATAATAATGCCCTTGATAGTTTACAAAAAGTTTCATTGCGTGATCTTCCAAGCTTAACATATTTATCATTTGATCGAAATAATATTAAAAAGATTGGACAAGATGATTTTAGTGGATTAGGACAAAGTATTCGTTTAATGTCTATTTCACTTGCTGAAAATCAAATTGATGATATTGATGGACGTGCTTTTGATCCTGTTCATCAAATTATTGCTTTAAGTTTACAAAATAATCTTTTAAAAACTCTTAAAAGCAGCACCGGTATGTGGAAAAGTTTTTGGTTGTACTTTAATGTTACAGTAATTTTTTTATTTTAGATCAAACTCCATTTTTGCGACCACTTAAAAAGCTTAAAAGTTTATATTTGACTGGAAATCGTATTTCTTTAATTGGTGATGGAGATTTAACAGCATTGATAGATTTAAAAGAATTATCTTTAGATCAAAATAAAATTGAAACTGTAAGTTATTTCTATACAAATAACGTTGTCGTTGATAATAAATAAATTTTTGTACCAACATTTTTCAGATTGATAAAAATGCTTTTCGTAGCCTTAAACTCAAAAAACTTTTCCTTAATGAAAATGCCTTATATTATTTAAATACCGGAACATTTGATGATTTAAATCCTGATGAATTAGAAGTTGTGGATCTATCTGGTATGTTGAAAACATAAAAATAATCGAATACAAAATTTTTAAACACAAATAAATATTTTTAGGAAATAATTGGGAATGTGTTTGCGGAAAAGAATGGATTGGTATATGGCTTAAAAAGATCGGCTCTGCAAATTCACCCTTGGGAAGCTTAGGATGTTTGGAAAGTATTTGTCCTGAAGATGAATATAAAAATCAATATCATCCATTATGGATTACTGCATTTGCAATATGCTTAACAGGATTCTCAATTATAACATTGTTTGCAATAATGTATCTTTTATTCCAAGAAGGACGTCGACATTGGCCATTTAATCCAATTGCAATTCGTCAAATAGGATCTGATAAAGAAAAGCTGATATCTAATTCAATGACATTTCCAAATCCAGCAACAATATCTGATGCAAATTTAGTTAGTCGACTTTCAAATCCTGCAAGAAAGCGACAAGATTCAACAAATGAAAAGAAAAAAGTGCGATTTAGTGAATCGTAAAAAGAAAATTTTCAAAATTTTAAAACAAATTATCACTTTTCTCTTCTTTTTGCGAGGTTATCATTTTATCTTTGCATCTCGGTATCTCATTATTAGTAATAGATTCAAAAATAATATCGAATTATAGTCATCGGGTCCTATTTGAAATTTTTTACATGTATTTTGTTTATTCTTTATTAACACTGCTTTTTTTGTAAGTTTAAAGTATTTATGGGTCAAGTTTATAGTGTACCAATACAGTATACTTCTTGGTCTTAAATCCGCTTAAGATATACTGTAACTATAAAAAAATAATTATTCTGCTGGGAAATTAAAAACCTCATTTTTTTCCATTAGTTCGTCCATTCATGCTTTAAACACGCACTTTTATTGTTAAATTTTAATGCACTTTTGTTTATTTTTTAAATTCTTGTTATTTGTTACATCATATTATTATAATTATTGTTGTTTGTAAGTTTAGATTAATGACTTTTTTGGTCGTATGTTAAAATGGTATTGTACATTTTGCGTTCCTTACAGTAATCCTTTTGTTTTTATTTGTTATTATATATCGCGTAAATATTGTAAAATAAAAAGCTAAATGTAGTGACATGTTTTTTAATAAAATTTTACTCGTAATTTAAGAAAACAAAATAAAAAATAAATCATTTTGAAACATATTATATCTAATGTAAAACATAATTATTATACTTCTCTAATACATCGTTAGTACTGCTTTACCAAAAAATTTTGAATCTTGCACATCTTGATAGCATTTGTTGATTTCATCTAATGGATATGGACGAATTTTTATACCACTTAATAGGCTATCATCGAACATCTTTGAAATCATTTCAATTGCAGAAATAATATCTTTCTTATCTTTTCCATGTAACCATACTGCAGATACACTTCCATTTAATCTATGCAAATCCAAAAGATCTAATTGTGGAACAACTAATGAAGAGAATCCAAGACTCAAAATATGACCACCATCCTTCAAGCTAAATTTAAATAATAAATGAAAAAATATTTTTAAAAGAAACGTACCTTTCTTTTCCTTGATGAAAAACATCGCCGCCTACAGTATCAATAACAAAATCAACTCCTTTTCCGAAAGTTTTTTCTCGAACATTACGAGACAATTTATTGTCAGTCCAATTAAAAGTAGACATAACATTTGCTTCACGAAATATTGCAAGCTTTTCTTCACAATCTGAGGCACCAAATACAACTCCTTCAAATACATTTTGTGCTAAATCCATTGCAGCAAATCCTAGTGTACCTTGTGATGATAGAATTAAAAAGGAATTACTAAAAGTATATAAACGTGACATAATCTTCTATGATAAAAGTTCAAAATACATACCCCCGGTTTTCTGTAACTAATTTTTTCATTCCAAGATACGCTGTTGCATATGCACTTAAAGCAGGAGCAAGTTCAACATCTAATGAATATGGAAGTTTTACAATAATATCAAAATTTTCATCAGCAATAGTTTTTTCGGCGAATGCTCCAGTAAATCCTTGCTTCAATACAAGAACGCGATCACCTTCTGCCCAATGTTTAATCTTTTTTCCAACACTTTCAACAATTCCAATTGATTCACCACCAGGTGTAAAAGGAAGACGAGGTTTAATATGATATTTTCCTTGACGCATTATCCAATCAGCATGATTTATTCCTGCTGTTTCATTTTTAATTAAAACTTCATGATCACCAGGATTTTTATCTTTTACATCTTGAATTGTAATTTCTGTTCCATAATCATGCACTAAAGCAGCTCTATACATTCGTTGAGCATTATTTAAAAGTTTAAATCCATTTCGAAGAATATTTCGAGAAAGGAACATCTAAAAACATTGTTCATCATTAAAATCATAGTTAAAAGTGCAACGCATATTCACGAAATGAAAGAAAAGAATGAGTAAGATTTTAATTAGTTTCAAGTAAATTAACGCACATAAGTTTAATTAAAAAACACTGTTATTATTTTTTTATTTGTTATTTTATTTTGAATTTCGTTCAGAACATTTAGCCAGAACGAATAATTAGCTTGCAAACAAAAATTTTTTTTGACAAAGTTTGCATCTGTAAAACTGCAGTTGCGTATGTTTGAATAAAATTTTAATATACTTTTTAAAAATTATATTTTGCATTTTGTGTTTTATATGTTTCTTAAATAGTTAAGAAAAGTCATTGCTCTTGAAAGCAGGTGACTAAGTTTTTTGAAAACTGATAAGTTGTTAATGCTAGAAATTTTATTTTTTGTATTTTTTATAATC
>CABFKO010012323.1:0-11082 GCA_901766855.1 Panagrolaimus sp. ES5
AAATTATACATATCTTAATATAACCTATATAAAAAAATATATATATTTTAATTTTTTAAGAAGAAGAGAGAGAGGCGGCATGAATTTGTTTTTCCATAAAAAGAGTAAAATCAAGAATGACATTATCAAATGCAGGATTTAGAGTATTCAATTCGGCTTCATGTGGACTTAAAAGTTTTTCAACTTCTTGAATAATTTCTTTTAAAGTTCCATTTTTTCGTAATTCAGAAAGAAGATTCTGAAATAAATAATAAACTTAAAATGGAAAAAATAAAACGTTAAAAAATTACAATTAAATATGCTGCTGCATTGATTGGTTTGGCACCCGATGAGCTGCAATCCGAAGCACAAGAAGCAAGAAAACGGATTTCAGGATTTTCGTGATTTCCAAATAAAAGCAAATTACAAATTCGAGCAACAATGAAATCTTTTTGATTTTCTTTTTCAGAAATTTTACCAGTTACTTTAAAAAATGCAGCATTACGAATTTTTTCAGGTTCATGCGATTTCAAAGCAGCAATCATCATTTCCAAAGCTTCTTCTTTGCTATTAATTGTCAAACTCTTCAAAGGCTTTTCTGTTTCAGTATATGGCTGAGATTTGTATGCTTTGTAATATTTTTGAAACAATTCATCTTGTTTTCCAAAAAAACTGTAGCAAATATGAAATCCAGCACCACGTGCAGTAAATCGCTTTGAAGAATAAAGTTTACAGCAAGCCTTCTTAATTTCATTTATAGCACTAAAAAAACTGTATTATTTTCAAATTTCGAAAATTTAATAACAAACTTTTTCATATGGGAACGATAATGATCTTGATGGACAAGAGCAAAATGACCAAAAAAGACAAGAGCAATTTCATTTTCAGGATCCTTTTTAAAGCAATCAATAAAAATATCAAACATAGCAGAATGAGAATGATGACTTATAAGGAATTCATAAAGCGGCAACATAATTGGAGCTTGAGGGAACATTCGTTGAAACATGCTTGCTTAAGAGATAAAACTAGATAAAATAAAATAAAAAAAACAGTATACCTGCAAGACGAGAAATATAAGATAGCAAAGGAGTTTCATAATAACGTTTACATACTTCAAGAGAAATTTGACATAGATAATTACGAAGATCTAAAGATTAAAGAAATAAATTGTAAAATAATAAACATCAAAACATTACCGTATGATGAAGTGCGCATTAAAAAGTTAACAATTTTTGAGCAACGAATAACGCATATTTGATTGCGGAAAAATGTTTTTGATACTTCTTCAACATAATATTTATCAGAAGTCCAAGTTCCAATTAAAAATATCATAACATTATCCAACAATGGAAGATGAAGAAGTTGTTGCAAGAAAAAATGAAGAACATGAAATAAACTATAAGCACGAACATGTAGACTTGGATCAACAAGGAAAAGCTTGAACTAAATAAAGAAAACTATAACAACAAAAAACAAAATGTTAACGATACTTCAAGGAAAAAATTTGAGAAAACTCTATGAAGGGATTCATTGTAATGTTCAAATCCAACTGCACGTACACAAGCATGCTTAAGAATTTCAATACCAACATCAGTAACTTTTTTATCTTCAACACGTAAAATAATGGAATAAACGGCTTTGATAACAGCACGAAAAGTATCTGGAGCAGAGAAATTTCGATCAATCATTTTATACAACAATACCTAAAAAAATTATGTGAAACATTTTTTATTGCAACTATTCGCAGAAATTCCGAAAGATTATGCAGGAACAATACTAAAATTTGCGAAATTAGACTAAAATTTCCTGAAACTCAAGCGTAATACAGTAATCCAGTCTTAAAAAAACAAAACAATCTATAAATTAAAACTCACAAATAGACGACCATAAAACTTATCATGCATTATCATAGTTGCAATTTGTTCAGTTTCCAAATTAGATGCATAATTATTAATTGCCAAAGCTTCTTGAATAAATTTTTCACGAATAATAGGAACTTTTGCGGTAGTTCCAAATGAAGAACTCCCAACTTCTTTCAAAATATCATGGATAGAATTAACCAATGCAGAAATTGTAAAATCAGATTCATGATTGAATTTGTAAGGATTTGTAGGACGTAAAGTACGAAGTTCTGTATAAAGTCGATAATAATCAAGTTCATTTTCAACATCATTTAGGAGCTCTTCCCATCGATTCATAGATAATCCACCGCACTTTTCTTCAACCAATTTCATAATTTTAATTCTTTTTTCAATCCCAACATTTTCCCAAAAGAATCCAACAAAATCTCTTGCATCGTGATCTTGTAAATACAATACAAGCAAAGTATCAAAAGCAATTTCTCGGCGAGGATTGTAAACATTGATACATGGTGTAATCCAATTTTCAGTTGCATTTTTAATAAATGTAAGAAGCTTTGTACGACGGAATCGTTCTTTGCAATGACGACCAAGATTGCTAAATCCAGCAATTAGCTTTGAATAAATGAGATATAATTCAGCAATGCTATATTGATATGATTTCTGAAAAAACAGTATGATATTTGAACAAACAGTGAAAAAAACAAACTTCATCAAATTTTTTTGCATAATATTCAGCAGCAGCAACAGATAAATCTTCTTTTCTGGAACAAACAAAAAGTGCAATATTTTGTTTCATTTCTTCAACAAATTCATTAGAATAAAGACCCATTGTACACATCAAGTAAGCATATTTTTCAAGAGGTAACCATGACTTTTGAGAATTGTAATAAACAGGCTTTTTAGGAGGTAATTCATTATTCTTGAAATTTGCTTTTATAGATTTGCAAAGTTTATCAAGAAGTTTAGGATAAGCGCGAGCAAAATCAGGCAGCCAATAATGTGTTGCACGTTCTCTAATGATCCTAAAAATATCGTAAAAATATCGCAACATTAGGCTAAGCAACAAAGTCTAAACTTACAGAACAGGACTACCAAATGTATTTTTGCAAAAATTAAAAAACCATTTTTTGATTGGATGATTACTGTAAATTTGAGCTTGTAGAGCTAATCCTAAGAAAAGATCTTTTGAAACAGTAGCAGTTTCTTGATGCTTCAAGCCATTTCTTAAAACTTTTGCAAAGGTACCGTAATAACGTTGCAAGCAACTAAAAGAATATCTATATGCACAAATAGCAGCAAGATGAATGTAGCATGTTTTAACATTACGAGGAAAATGATTCAAACTATCTTTTGTAAACTAAAAGCATCACATGTAAAAAATGAAAATTTTTCTAAAGACACCTACCTGATCAGGATCAATCAACTTTAAACCAATATCAAAAATTTGTTCAAAGATCATTTTTAAACGTCTCCATGATGAAAACTTAGAAACACTAAGATGAACAAGAAGTTGACGAAAGAATGAAGATTTTAATGAACAAATAGCAATTTTGTTATCGAGATGATCGACAACGCATTCCTTAAGTCTTTTAAGAAGATATGCACTTTGATAATCAACAAAATTTTCCAAGAGAACAACATGCTTGCAAACAGCAGCAACAAAGTCAACATTTGAAGCTTGATTAAGATACAAAAAAAAGATGACGGATGAATCAATTTCATTAACATTAACTATATATTTATGAGCCATAAAAACTTTTACACACATACTCATTTGAGAATTCTATATAATTACTGATTAATATCAAACAGTAAATGGAATGCACTTACGGAAAGAGCAGGATCTTTTGCAATAGTACGAGTTTCAGAACAACATTTACAATCTTCAGCGGTACAGCTCATCATATTACTTAAAGCAGTAGTTGTACGTTCGTGTTTGCCCTATAATTTTAAAATATTTAGTGCTTTTTTGCAACAAGCAAAGATATGACTTACTGTAACACCAGCAGCAATCCGTTTTTCAATACAACAAGAACATCGATCACTGCCTGGATAATCAATCATGTGAACACGACTGTTGTCCATGATTGCACTACAGAAAAGTAAATTCACGCCACCAGAATCTCTAAAAAAAATTAATTCAGTAAAAATACTTGCGACTACGAGAGATACTTCAATGAATAAATTTGGGGCAAAAAAATGAAAGAATATAGGCAGATAGCACGCACGAAAGTATGATAAGGGATAAAAATAGTTATACAAAACCGAAAAAAAATGTTAAACAATATATTTAACAAATATACAATAAACGCGAAATATACAGATCAAAATTATCATCATACTAACCAAAAAATATGTTTATAACTGCAATAAAACGATGTGTAGTTGACGTGGAAGTTTTTTTTTTAAAGAATGATTGATGGAAAGTTTGTAAAAATTTGTTTATCAAAAAGCCAGCACAGTGTAGTAGAAAACGATCAAAAGAATGATGAGATTTTCTTTGAAGTAGAAAAAATTATCATACAAGTTCATCAACACACCGCGTCGCACATTGCCAAACACAATAGGTAACAGTTATGCAAATTTCAATTGAAGGATGTCTAAAAATAACTACAAATTTTCTTTTGTCTTGAAAATTGTTTTAGTTCAGGTCAGAAAGAACGAGACTTCTCAGTTGTTTTCTGAGAAAGAACTACGGGAATTTTTTCGAAATAAAAACAGGCCAATTTTAGAATTTTTTGAAAGGATAGTAACCAAAATAATTTGTTATCGTTTTTCTATAAATTTTATCAATTGATCTATTTTTGTCAGACGAAATTAACCATTATGTTATATTCGTAAAGTTTTATGTTACTCCTTTTTAAAACAGTAGTAACATAAAAAAAATTAATGTTGATGTTATTTTAGCAAAAAATGCTTCACGCCACTAAAAAGAGTGATAATACATTAACATCCAATATTTATTTTCTAGCGTTACACTGGATAAAATTCAAATTCTCAGCAGGTAACACAATGTTTTGTCAAAAAATCCTGTAAGCTTTTGAACATACCTTGGCCATCCGCTCAAAGCAAACGGAGGCCATTTATGTGGAAACTTTGCTTTTCATAATTTTATTTTAAATACTGTTTTTTTTTTCAACTAAAAGTTTATTCATTTTAAGATTTTTAACTCGCTATTACCATATTTTAGCTATTTCAGTCGCCCAGTTTTCGCTGCTGCAAAGATATTATTCAAAAATTAAAAAAGGGTTTATTTTTATAATAAAAGTGCACCCTTTCAAGTAAAATTTTTCAAAGACTTGAAAAGTTGTTTGAATAATTTTAGAAGAAAACTTTTTTGTACAACTTACAAAGAACTGTGAAAGTTTTATTAGTGTCGAATTCCGTTTATTTAAAAAGAGAAAGTTCACGGCCAACCTTGATTTTTGTCCTATCTCGGAATTTTATAGAATGTTTTAGGACGAAATTGAAAAGATACAAAACTAATAAATATTTGTATATTAATTTGGTTCAAGAGTGTCAGTATTTACTGTAGGTTATTCCAAGTATATCGTTTATTTGAAGGTGTCGAAAAAAATTATTACTCTTGATTGAAAAGGCATTTCATCATCCTTATTTTGTCGCTTTCAAAAGTTTTTTTAAAAAAAGCTTATATAAAACATTACAATAATTATTATTTTGACAAATTATTATTTACTGAATAGATATTTCTCTTTTTGTAATTGAAGCAAATGTATTAGTTCCTAGCTTAAAAAACATTTTTAACATTAGTGGAGGGGCATACGACATGTTTAATTAGTTCAACTATTTTTTAGAAAAGTTAAAACACAGTTTGGCAACTGGAGAACATTGCTTAACTTGTGCGCAAAAACTTGTGAGAAGATACATTTTTTTAAAATGGAGCTTTAAAGATTGTCGTGCCACTGTTATATTAATGTGAAGAACATGTTCACACAAAATGTTGTTGTAATGTAAATGTGACTCACAACCTTTAACGCCTTTTGTCAATTGTTTCACTTTGCCAGATATTCGGGGTGTCTAAAGGATAATGAAAAATTACTTAATTTTTGATATACCACGAATGACGTGACTTTTTTCGTGATACGTAATAGTTTGTGCCAATAATTTTTTCCTATAAATGTGAGCTAAAATTCGCTTAGTGATTATTAAAAACAATTTCGTTTAAATTATACAGTGATTAACTGTAATCATTTTGTATTAATGGGATGTTTAAATACAGATAATTAGACTATTTATTTATCCATACTTTTCTCCAACAAAACACTTTCACACGTTAATATTGACTAAAAAAAAGTCAAATTTACTTTTAATAATAATTTAAGTAATAATTAAAAGTAAAAATCAATCATTTTTGCAAACGTTGTTTTGCAAAAGGATTACCATTGTTTTATTTTGAGTAAGAAGTTTGTTTAGCATTAATTCCTTAAAAATTTTTGTCTGCCGCAAAAAAATTCATTGCATTACTTTTCTTTTCCTCCTTTAAACTTAAAAAAATAAACTTTTGCCATGGAAAAATCAATATGTATATGGCGAGAATTCTTATAGTAGCGGATGAGCAAAATAGGAGAAGAGGAGAGCAAGCCCTTTGACGAGCAAAAAGAACTGCTTGCTGCAGTCAACATCCATCCAATATAATGCGCGCAGTCGCCATCGGCCAGCCATGAAAAAAACTACAATAAAAAAGAAATCTTTATACTAAAAATTTTTGTATTTTTTTTTGTTGCGTTTAATTATGTTTTACAAAAATTCGAGAAAATTCTTTGCCGTGATTTGTCACAACCTCCTCCAACATTTTAACTTTTTTTTTCCCAATTGTTTTTATCGAATTCCAATTTTTCTTAAACATTTTAGAGAGCAATGCCGGCAGTAAAAGGAGATGGAATGCGAGGACTTGCAGTTTTTATATCAGATATTCGAAATTGTAAAAGTAAAGAAGCTGAATTAAAAAGAATCAATAAAGAATTGGCAAATATACGTTCAAAGTTTAAAGGTTTGTAACGTTAAATCATATAAAAAAGCCATCAAATTAGCAATAATTTGGGATTTTTTTGTCTAGATATCTGTAAAAGTTGTCAAAAAAGCTATAGCAAATAAATAGATTTTTTTTGCAACATTTTATTGATAGTAACTTTTACCTTTCATTTTAGGTGATAAAACATTAGATGGATATCAAAAGAAAAAGTATGTTTGCAAATTACTTTTCATCTTTTTGCTTGGACATGATATTGATTTTGGATATATGGAAGCTGTAAATCTATTGTCATCAAATAAATATACTGAAAAGCAAATTGTAAATTATTGTTTATGTTATAAACGTTTTTTTAAATGTTTTATATTTTAGGGATATTTGTTTATTTCTGTATTGATTAATTTGAATTCTGATTTGATTAAGTTGATTATTCAATCAATTAAAAATGATATTCAATCAAGAAATCCAGTACATGTTAATTTGGCTTTACAATGCATTGCAAATATTGGATCCAGAGATATGTGTGAAGCATTTGCAGATGATTTACCAAAATTGCTAACCTCTGGGTATATTTTATTTTTCCCCCCTTCTCATTCCATATTTAATAAATATATATTTTAGTGATACGGTGGATTCTGTTAAACAAAGTGCTGCATTATGTCTACTTAAACTTTTCCGTACATCAAATGATGTAATTTCTCCAAATGAAACTGCTTCTCGAATTGTTCATTTACTCAATGATTCACATTTGGGTGTTGTAACTGCTGCTGTTTCACTCATTGAAGCATTATCAAAGAAATGGCCAGAAGAATTTAAAGGTTGTGTTAGTCTTGCCATTTCTCGTCTAAGTAGAATTGTTACTTCAACATACACTGATTTACAAGATTATACATATTATTTTGTTCCGGCTCCATGGCTTTGTGTAAAACTTTTACGATTACTTCAAAATTATCCACCTCCTGAGGATCCAGCAAATAAGACACGACTTCTTGAATGTTTAGATGGAATTCTTAATAAAGCTCAAGATGCACCAAAATCAAAAAAAGTTCAACATGCAAATGCAAAAAATGCTGTACTTTTTGAAGCAATATCTCTCATCATTCATATGGATAGTGAACCAAATCTTCTTGTTCGTGCATGTAATCAACTTGGAACATTTTTATCCCATCGTGAAACAAATCTCAGATATCTTGCACTTGAATCAATGTGTCTTTTGGCAACCTCTGAATTTTCTCATGAAGCTGTTAAAAAGCATCAAGAAACAATTATAAATTCATTAAAAACTGAAAGAGATGTTAGTGTACGACAACGTGCAATTGATTTATTATATGCAATGTGTGATCGAACAAATGCCGAAAATATTGTTGCTGAAATGCTAACATATTTAGAGACAGCAGATTATTCAATTCGTGAAGAAATGGTATTAAAAGTTGCCATTCTTGCTGAAAAATATGCAACTGATTATACATGGTATGTTGATGTTATCCTTAAGCTTATTCGAATTGCTGGTGATTATGTATCTGAAGAAGTTTGGTATCGTGTTATTCAAGTAAGATCTTTTTTGAAATTATACTGTTGTTAATTTAAGAATTTTAGATTGTTGTAAATCGAGAAGATGTACAAGGGTATGCATCAAAGACAGTTTTTGAAGCTCTTCAACGACCAGCATGCCATGAAAATATGGTTAAAGTTGGGGGATATATTTTGGGAGAATTTGGTAATCTTATTGCTGGTGATCAACGTTCAAGTCCACAAATTCAATTTGATTTACTTCATAGCAAATATCATTTATGTAGTGTTAGTACTCGATGCCTCCTTCTCAGTACTTACGTAAAATTTTGTAATCTTTTCCCTGAAATTAAAGGACATATTCAACAAGTTTTTTCTGCTGATCATAATTTAAAAAATCCTGATGCTGAACTTCAACAACGTGCTGTTGAATATCTTCAATTAAGTAAAATTGCATCTCCTGATGTTTTGGCTACCGTAAGCTTATCATGTTTATAGAACTTCTTGTAAACTATTTATTTTTTACAGATCTTGGAAGAAATGCCACAATTCCCTGAAAAAGAAAGTAGTTTGTTATCCAAATTGAAGAAAACTAAGCCACAGGTTGAAGAACTTGAAAATCAAGTTGCAGAAAAGAAGCAACGTCCACAAGCTGTTATGCGTGATTTATCTCAAACTGGATCTTTAACAGGAAAAATTATTGATCTTGATGATACTGTAACAACAAATGGAAGTTCAAATAGTGGAATAATAGATATTTTTGGAACTGGTGCACAAAATGGTACAGCCCCAGCAGATAATATGCAAGAAGTACTTAAATTAATGCTGAAACCAAATGGAATACTCTTTGAAGATCCGGTTATTCAAATTGGATGTAAACTTGAAACTCGATCAAATCTTGCTCGACTTGGAATGTTTTATGGAAATAAAACAAATGCTGCATTTGATAATTTTGCAGTAGCTGTAAATTGTCCAAGTCAATTAACTGATCAACTTGTTGTTCAAGCAAAACCTGTTGATCCATCTGTTCAAGGTGGAGCACAAGTTCAACAGCTTATTAATTTTGTTTGCTTACAAGAATTCACTGAACAACCAGTTATTCAAGTTTCATTTAATTATACGTAAGTGAATTTATAAAATACAATTTGTTTATTACAGCATATTTTTAGAGGTACAAATGGAACTCATCAATCATTCTCTCGGTTACTGTATTTACCTATTTTTATTAATAAATTCTTTGAACCAACTGATATGGCTGCCGAACAATTCTTTTCACGTTGGAAACAACTTAATCAGTAAGCCCTTTTTATATTTTGAAAAAAAAAT
Organism: Panagrolaimus sp. ES5; assembly: GCA_901766855.1. NCBI lineage: Eukaryota > Metazoa > Nematoda > Chromadorea > Rhabditida > Panagrolaimidae > Panagrolaimus > Panagrolaimus sp. ES5. The sequence continues at coordinate 9,667 of CABFKO010012323.1, forward strand.
AATAGTTGGTAATCATTATAGAGCTAATCAAGAATCACAAAAAGTTTTTGCTGCTAAATTTCCTCTTGATAATGATGCAATCAAAAATAAGCTTATTGGACTTGGAAGTAAACTTTTGGAAAATGTTGATCCAAATCCTGAAAATTTTGTTTGTGCTGGAATTATTCACACTCAAGCTTTACAAATTGGAACTTTGATTAGATTAGAACCAAATCGGCAAGCAAAAATGTATCGTTTAACAGTTAGATCAAATCGTGAAATGGCTGCCAAAACTTTATGCGCTCTTCTTGCTGAACAATTTTAGGGCATTGTTTTTGCAAATGTGAAATCATATTTGTCTTAATAATTTGCTTTGTTTTCCGGGTATAAGCTTTCATCTTTTGAGTTTTTTTTATTATTTATATATTTCAAGCACAGAAGTCGCATTTTTTAATAGAATTTTTTAAATGCCAGATCTTGAAAATTTATTTATTCGTCTATTTCTTACTTTTTTGCTGACTTTTTTGTGCCAAAAAATTGCAGTTCTCAGCACTCTCTCATTCTTTTGTGTTATCTATTTTTATGCATAATAATTTATTGGAATTTCTCCTGTTCTTTTTCTAATTAATATATTTCTCTGCTTTGAAATTATTGTAAACTTATTTGTTTTTTTTTCTTATCTTTCACTTAAATTTATATATTGTTTATAGTCAAATATTGAAATGTTTTTTATTTTGTCAATCAATTTATGTATGTTAAAAAAAAATTAATAAAACTAAAAATCAAATTTGTGTAATTTCATGTTTTACAGTATTACAACAAAAAAAGCCAAGAAATTTTTACATGACTTATCAGCGCCGTATCCAAGGGGGGGGGGCACGTGCCCCCACTGAAATTTGATATTGTGACTAAAATTCTTTGATTTTTTGCCGCGAAGCGGCAAAATAACAAGGGCGTGCCCCTCCCAAAACGCCAGTGCCCCCCCTGAAATTTTTTTCTGTATTTCGGCACTGTGACTTATGTTTTGCAAATATAATAAATATAATTTGCAAATTAAAATAAAAGTTTGTTCATCAGGAGAAAAGATTTTAAAAAATGTAGCAAGCCTTTGAAGCAAATAATATAGAAACCAAAAAGAATATCGAGTGATCTTGGAAAAAATTCGAAATAATCAAAAGAAAAACAACAAAACACTTTTTTCTGCAAAAAAAATTCTTCATCATGATGTCTCTAATAAAACTGCTTTTTTAAACGACCATAAAGTCTTTATAAAAGTCCAAATTTTAATAAAGCAGCATTTTTTACAATAAAAAGAATTTAATTATTTTTCAACAAAGTAAAAAAATTCTTTCCAGTTTTGAACTCAGCTTGAGTATGAAATTTAAATATTTTATTCTCAACGCGAAAACTCTTATTTTGTACTGTATCTGTTATACA
>CABFKO010012379.1:0-11070 GCA_901766855.1 Panagrolaimus sp. ES5
TTCAGAAATGGTACAAATTATTGATAGTTGCAGCACTTTCATTTTTTTTGATCTTTTTTTTGCCATGCCCAAAACTTTTTTTATATCCGCGTCTTATATGGCAAAAAAATTGCCAAATAACGTCGATTTTAGGAAAATGAGCTTTTTGCTGAAAAACTTTAGATTTCCTCGTTTTATATATTTCATTAATATGTTTTGAAAATTTAATTTTGATAGTTTCTTGAACTTTTACAAAATCGGTTTTTATGGGTAGAGAAATAGAAAGAAAAATTTTCATAGATTTTTCAGATTTTGGATATTTATTCTAAAAAAAATTAAGTAATGCATAAAAAAACTGATTTTATTTATTTACCTTCATCAAAGTAGCCAAACTTTGAAAACAAAAATTTAAGTCAACAATGGATGAAATAATATTGCACAATTTTGGTGCAGTATTGAATTGAAGCAAATCATTTGGCCACGTATTTTCTATTTGAATATTTGTTTTATAAATATAAATTACTTCAAGTTTTGGAGCTTTTTCAAGAATTTTACGAAATGTTACTTCTGATGTAAATTTTGTAGTGCTAAATTTTAAAGTTTTTGTTTTCGACGACAACAGTCGAAAAAATTCTTGAGCGGAGATATTGGTATTAGAAATTAATTCAATGTAAGTAATAAAAAAAGTAACAGATTTTAAAAGAGACAGTTGATTAATATTTAATTTTGTTAAATAAATAATTTGATTAGCTATGACCAAATCTAATTCCATCGAATCCTTTAAATCTGAGAATTTAATTTCCAAACAATATTTAACTCGTAAAGGTTTCAGTTGTATTGAATCGAAAACGATCGGATATGTAAATGCCATTGAATATTTTTCATCCAATGCTAAAATTTCCATAAAACGTGGTAATAAATTTTGATTAATTCTTGGAGGAAAAATGCTCCGTAGATGGAGATTTTTATTTTCTGCTAAAAATATTCCGCGTAAATAAAACAGAGACATTTGGAATTTTTTCTATAAAAAATTTCAGAAAATAAAAGAAAGTTTAATAAATTGAATGGCAGATTTGCAAATAAAAGGATGTTCTTTAACTAAAGTTTGTCCAGCCTTCATTCTTGATGATTTTTTTTTCCAGCATATTGCCGCATGCAGGACAATGTTTATGCATTATAACCTAATTATAGTTTATATGTATTTACAAATCAATATTCAGACATAAAGTTCAACTGACTTGTTTGTCCATCATGTTATAAGTTATAGTTATGGTGTAACAAATGAAAAGTTTTTAAAACAGGAAATATTTTAATTAACAAATATATGTTAAATAAAAATAACTTCGAAATTTATGAATTCTATTCTTATCATTGAAAAAGGGTGCGCCAAATGATTATGTTTGAAAAATAAGAATACAGTTTCTGGAGAAATGAAAAATAGATAAACTTTTAATATACTGACAAACTGAGTTCGCCAATTTATAAAATATTAGAAACCATTTTTAAAAATAAAATTATTTGCAACCAAATGATTTTTTTTATCATTACAATCGTAACTATTTTTAAAATATCTGGTTTAATTTGTATTTTTTCCACATTGTGAATTTCGTAATCAATCATACGTTTTTTTAATAAAAATTACCAAACACTTGTTTTAAATAAAAAGCTGTGTTCTTTTAGCAACAGTTTTTAAAACATTGTTTTTTATTCAGAATTTCTAAATCATTTATTTTAAATGAAAAAATTCAAAAATACTTTTAAAAAGTAAAAACATTTAAAGTATTGACCAATGTGTTAGTGTTTTAAGGATACACAAACATATATTTTTATTGAATTCAACAAAAGCAAAAGAAAATTTAACAATCAATTAAAATTTCATCAGAGCGATATGTTTTTAAGAAGCTGTTTGTCTCTGTTATATTATTATGAGAATAAAAGGAAAAAGATGCTAACAACATAAATATAAAAATATATAAAATTGATTCAAGTGCAAGATAGTCATGTCGATCAGCAATAATATCATCACGATAACTTTTAATAATGTAAGGAATATAAAATACAATGAGAAGAAAAAAAGTGCAGAAACTTATTCCAGAATATATATTTAGCCACGATGAAAATTTGATGTAGTCTGGTAGCAAATAATTTTTTACATACAAATTATTACATTGAATTTCTGCATATTCTTTATACATGTCTTTCAGCTGATTGGCAATATCGTTAAAATCAACGAACTTTGGATGAGAACTGTTGTAAAAATTTTGGTTTTTTAATAATTCCTGAAAAAATTGCATAATTATTTAAAAAAATTTGCTACAATTTCTGCAAACATACTTTGCTGATAGTACTGCAGTTCAAAAAATACATACTGTATTCATCCAAAGATAAAAAATTTGTTGTATTGCATGGTTTACTATACTTTAATACATCACTTTGAATATCTAGTATCGGTTTCAAAGTTTTAAAAACAAAACTTTCTAAAAATATCCGTAATACTATCAATGAAAAAGGCACTAAAATAGATGATAATGATAATGCTTCTTTAAAAGTTTTGGTAAAGTTTTGCTTTCTACCATCACAAATACATAATGTTAATTTTGGCTTTGATGCCATATTTTGATAATCGAGACAAAAATAAAATCAGAGAATAAGATATTCCTCCATTTTTTGGTTAAAGAACGCAAAAATCTATATTTTTTACGTGCACAACTTGTTTTTTCTTAAAACTCTGAGGATATTTTTTTTCAATCATTCTTTCAGGGATTTATTTTTATTGCATTACAACCTCTATCAATTTAGCGCATTCTTACTCATTTTTGAAAATAGATTTTTGTTACAGACCAAGTTAAGCAGTTGATGGATCGAAAAAATTAAAAATAGCAATTCCTTTTTGAAAATTATTATCATTTAATAAAAGCTAATAAAAATCTTGAATGCTTGAAAATGAAATTTTTATAAAATTTTTTTCAATTTGACAAAATTAGTTTTTTTAAAATTTATCATTGTTTTTAAAATTATTACTTCTAAAATTACTTTTCAAATTTGCAATACAAACTACACTGATACTTTATACACTGTGGGATAAAAAAAGAGATAAATGTATTAATCCGTTTTTCGTTGTATTTAATTTAGTTTTTAATAATAATTTATTTTGCAACACTTTTTTAAAAAAAGGTGTAAAAAAGAACACCATTTTTTGTTGACTGTGTTTTAAAAAAATTGTTTTTTCACTTTTATTGAACGTTGAGTCATCGCTTTTAGTTTATCACCATTTTATCAATTTTTCACTTTTTTCTTTTCCATTTGCAGACGAGCCAGCTAGCACCAGCTTTTTAAAAAAGTTTGTGACCCTTTTTAAAATCAACAACTGTCATTTTGTTTTCACTTTTTGAACGTTGCTTTTAAAAAAATTTTTATTTATTTTTAAGCTGAAACAAAAAAAATGTATGGGTTTGCACAAAATCCTGGAGGAAGAGGAAGTCGAGGTGGAGGATTCGGTAATGGTGGAAGGGGTCGAAGTAATGGAAGGGGCAGAGGACGGGGTAATTACGGGAATGCAAATGGAGGAAATAATTTTAACCAACATCAATCTGGAAGATCAAATAATAATGGTGGATATTTTCATCAGCAACCTTTTGGGGGTCGAAAAAATTATAACAGTAATCAAAGAAATCAAGGAGGAAATGATTTTAAACTTGATGGAATTGCTTACAGTAAAATAGAGCAGATATGTGCAGATATGGATTCAATGAAAATTTTAAGTGGTTCTAGTGATTTACTTAAATTTGTTCAAGTTAGTTAACTTTTTATGGTTGAAACAAAAAAAATGCATAACCCTTAAATTCAGCATTTTTCATTGCTTTTTAAATAAAAAATTTTAAAATGATTTGCTTTTAAAAAATCAATATTTTTAGGGAAAAGGCTTCAATAATCGATTAAATAATTTATGGCCTGAAGTTGAAAAACAAGCAAAATTTCTAAAAGTAATTGTTTCAACAGCTTCTGCATCTCAAGCTGATGTCCTACCATTGACACATGCCTTTCTTGATGATGTTTTGTCAAGTAAAATGGTTGAAACAATTGTAGAAAAAATTTCTCCCCTACCATACAGTGTTCATTTACAACAAAACTATGCATATCGTGAACTTGTTGGACATTTAATAAAATTGTTATTACTTGGATTTGAAAATTTGCCATCAAAAATGGATATTCATTTAACAAAAGTTCAATTGGTTATTGCAACTTCAAATGGGTTAGTGTCAGGATTTTTGGATTCTGAAGCGTTGTACAATTTGGAAGGCCTAAAAGAGAGAATAAAGGTTTTTTTTTGAAATTTCTAAAGCTTTAAAAACTTGTTTTTTGGTCATTTTTAGGATCGATACACTGCCAAAACTGTTGAAGATGAAAAAGAAGTTCATGCGAGAAAACAATATAAACGAAGATTCGATGAAGAAATTCATGGAGCTCCACCAGATGATTTCCGGAATTTAACTTTAATACCAACAACAGAAGATATGAATATTAAAAATATTGTTTATCTTCGACCAGCGAAAATCGATGGTAGTTATGATTCAGATGAACATTATCTAGATGTTCAATTTCGATTACTTCGAGAAGATTTAATTCGACCTTTGCGAGAAGGGATTGCAGGATATCAAGAAGGTGGTTCAAGAAATTCAGATTTATTTGTTTATAAAAATGTTGGACTTGAACCAGCAATAATGCATCAACAAACTGGTGAATTAGTTTTTTATGCAAATTTACAGGTTCTTAATTAATATCTTTTTATTTTAAATTTTAAAAGCTAAATTCAGATTTCAAAAAGAATGCGAATGAATAAGCGTTTAATTTTTGGCAGTCTTGTGTGTTTATCGCCGGATGATTTTAAAACAAGATTTTTATTTGCAACTGTTTTGGAAAGAGAAAAATTAATAGATGGAAAAGTTGGGCTTAAATTTGAAGGGGTTCTTGAAGTAAATACAAAATGGAAATATTGCATGGTTGAATCTCCTGCTTTCTTTGAAGCTTATCGGCACGTTATGACAGCTTTACAAGTTTGTGCTTAAAAAAATAATTTTAAAATTTATATTCAATAATTTTATATAGACATTGCCACAAAATGAACCAATTCCATTTTCAAAATATTTGGTTGATGTTGACACGGAAACTGAAGTTCCCACTTATTTAGCAACAAACGAAATTAATTTTAGTGTTTTGGTCAAAGTAATAATTTTGTTTATTTTTTATGTAATTTTTACATACTGTTTAGGAGCCATTAAAAGCATATGCGATTAATCCTCGTTTAATCCCGCAAGGATTAAACGCATATAATTTTGATCAATATTTGGCACCAGAACATTTTGGCATGGATGAAAGTCAATTCGAAGCTTTAGTAAATACGCTACAATCAGATTTGGCAATTATTCAAGGACCTCCTGGAACAGGAAAAACATATATGGGATTACAAATTACAAAACTGCTGTTTTCAAATTCTCATTTATGGCAATCTGGTGCTGATCATCGCCCAATGTTGGTTGTATGTTACACAAATCATGCCTTGGATCAATTCCTCGAAGGTATTAGCAAATTTTTAAATGATGGAATTGTTCGAGTTGGTGGTCGAAGTAAAAATGCAAGCATGGAAAAGTTTGTTAAAAAAATTTTATTGTAAGTTTTAACAAGGCTACTGTAGATATATGATTCATAAACTCCGGAGTTGGAAGGATCCAAATTTACGATTTCGTTCAAACGAACTAAGAAGGACAGTTACAGAGTTACAAGATAAACTTGAAAATGATGCTGAAGCATTGAAAGAATTTTCTTCAAGATTTGCAAATCCAAGTACTTTGCAACCATTTTACAGTAACACTGAATTACCGTATTCTCGTAGCTGCAAAGATTTGGGGTAAATTTGTATATTTAATTTTTAAAATTTCAAAAGTTTCGACAATCAATTTTAAGCACGAAATTCGATAAAACTCATATTTGTGCCATGTCTGCATGGTTGACAACATACAATATTAACAATGAATTTCCAATTGATGTAAATGTAATTAAACATTTAATGCAACGAAATATCTCAGAAATTCAAGCAAAAAATGCTTTATTATGCGCTTATCAGGGGGATGAAGATTTTAATCCCCAATCAGTTTATCATTCTTTAACTAATGGAAGTTACGGTAATGTTTCAACAACACATTTAATGAATGGCATCCAACAATGGCCAACAATGCGTCAAATAAATGACGTTGTGAGACATGGTATGTTATTTAACAAATACTTCAAAGGTACAGTAACCACTGTGTTACAGGTTTTGATGCAAATACAGCTGCTGAAATTCTAATTAGTACCCAAAATAATTTACAAGCTATAAATCGTGAAATAACTTTGGCACGAAATTTTATTGGAAATCGAAAACCTGTTGCATCAAATTTAGCTGTAATGACGGATGGAAATACAGCAGCAGAAGAGTTAACAGCACTCGATTTTGAAGCTGATGATGATAATAATCGAATTATTATTGATAATAATTTTATGGAAGAAATTGGTGCTGGTAAAAATAAAAAAGCTAAAAAAGAGAAAAAGGTAAATAAGAGTTATTCTAATTTTTAAACACCGCATTTTTTAAGGTTTGGTACGATACAGAAGCAATAAAGCCTTCGTTGGAGCATATTGTAAATGCCCCAGCGATGACAAATGATGAAGCCCAAAATGTCACGGATATTTGGCAATTACCCCTTCAAGCTCGATGGAGGCTTTATCAACGATGGATTTCACAAGCAAGAAATAAACTTAAAAGAAATCTCAAAAAAACAGAAGATGAATACAGTGAAAAAGTAAAACAACTTCAAGCTTTAAGAACGATGGCAGATGTAGATGTGATGAAAAGAGCGAAAGTTGTTGGAATGACAACCACAGGAGCAGCAAAACATCAAAGTTAGTTTTATTTCACCATTTAAATTCAAAAATGATGCAAATTACATTTTTTAGGTACTTTGAGATCTCTTCGACCTCGAATTGTAATTGTTGAAGAAGCTGCCGAAGTGCTTGAAGCACATTTACTCGCAAGTTTAACAATTGCTTGTGAACATTTAATCCTTATCGGAGATCATAAACAACTTCGACCAAATCCAGCTGTATTTGAATTAGCAAAAAAATACAACATGGATATTTCCCTTTTTGAAAGATTAGTTAACAATGGCTTCCCCTACCGTATGCTAAGTAATCAACATCGAATGTGTACTGTAAGTTGTTGCACAATCTTATTTTCATTTACTGTAATATGCAAATTATAATGCAGGATATTTCGCGTACTTTAATGCCACATTTTTATGAAGATTTACACGATGATCCATCAGTTTTAAAAAGAAAACCAGTAAAAGGTGTGACAAAAAATCTCATGTTTGTTACACATTCACATCCAGAAATATCAGAAAAAGATATCAAATCGCATAGTAATCCGTTTGAAGCAAAATTTGCGTTAAAACTCGCAAAATATTTTTTGCAACAAGGTTACAAAGGATCCCAGGTACATTCTTTTGACAGCAAAAAAAGCGATTTTGGTAAAAGCTAATTTTTAGATAACTGTTCTTTGCACATATTTGGATCAACTTTTATCTCTTCGAAAATCTGCTCCAACAATTATAGGCGAAAGAGAAAAAATTACAATTGAAAGTGTTGATAATTATCAGGGGGAAGAATCTGATATTATCATTTTATCACTTGTTAGAAGTAATAATCCCGAAGGAAAAATTGGGTTTTTAAATGTAAGATTTATATTTGAAAACATTTTTAAGTACAAATTTTTAGATTTCAAACAGAGTTTGTGTAGCTTTATCCAGAGCTAGAATGGGACTTTATGTTATTTGTAATATGGATTTTCTTGTAAAATATTGTAAAGGATCAGATATGTGGAAAGAGATTCAAAAAAGTGTTGAAGATGCTGATGCAATTGATAATGGATTGGTTGTAAAATGCCAAATGCATCAAAAAGAACAAGTTAACAACCACCAAAAATGTTTATTTGCTAAATTAATTAACTTTTAGAAAATCACTTGTGGTGAAGACTTTGATAAAAAATGTCGAGAAGGTGGTTGTGATGATTCATGTAATACACGTTTAAATTGTGGTCATATGTGTCCAAAGCCATGTCACATTGATGATATGGACCATATTGTAATGAAATGTTACAAAACTTGTACTCGTACTTGCCCATTGCCTTACAAACATCCATGCCAAAAACGTTGTTTTGAAGTATGTTACATAAAGCAATATGCAAATTCATTTTTGTAAAAACTTTCTATATTTAGAAATGCGGTGACTGTAACGTTCAAGTTCAAAAACCGCTACCTTGTGGACATATAAAAATGGATCACTGCTATTTAAAACCAGAAAATGTTAAATGTGTTGAAATGTGTCGAAAAACATTGCCATGTTTACATCCTTGCCCAAAATTATGTGGAGATCCATGTGCAAGAAAATGTGAAGTAATGGTAACCAAGCAGCTTCCAGGGTGTGGACATTTTGCAACAATAAAATGTTGTGATGACCCAAGTACAGTAAAATGCAAAACAGCTGTCCCTAAAAAATGGCCTATTTGTAATCATACTGTAAATGTTCATTGTTATGTTGATGTTTTGACAACTTTGTGTCCCAATCCTTGTAATGCTGCATTACCAGGATGTGAACATTTGTGTAAAGGAAACTGTGGAAGTTGTCGAAATGGTAATTTATAAATTTAGACCATTTACGTTGATACAGGAACAATTTTAGGTCGATTACATATTCGTTGCACAAAAAAATGTAAAAAAATATTAATTTGTGGTCATGAATGTGAATCAAAATGTTCCAATGCATGTCCACCTTGTCAAAAGCTTTGCCAAACTGCATGTGCTCATAGTCAATGTGGAAAATTGTCAGCTTTTGGCGGAAAACCTATAAAACTTCGGCCAAAAACTGCTGAAAATGAAAAAGATCCAACAAGTGGACGAGTATGTGGGGATCCGTGTCCACCTTGCGCTGAAAAATGTTTAAATAAATGTTCACATCGAAGCTGCACCAAAAAATGTAGTGATCCATGTACTGTTGAACCATGTAATGAACGATGCAAAAAAGTTCTTCCATGTAGCCCAAAGAAAAAACAAAACATAGTTATAACAGTTAATGGTGTAGAAAAAGAAGAAGAAGGTACATTTTATGCTAATAATTGCAGTTAAAAAACGTTAAAATTCTTTTAGAAACTGTCATTGATCCTCATTACTGTATTGGTGTTTGTGGGGAAGAATGCCTAAAAATCTGTAAAATTTGCAATCCAGATAAGTTTGAAGAAATTCAAGAAGTCTTTTTTGGAACCGAAGAAGATGAAGATGCCAAATTTATACAGCTAAAAGATTGTGGGCATATTTTTGAAGTTTCGGTATGCAAATTTTTAACTTCATTGCAAAAATACAGCCTTATTTTAGGGCCTTGATCAATGGGTTGAATCAAAACTTCCCAACAATGATGCAAATACAATTGAAATTGTTGAAATTCTTTGTCCCCGATGTAAAACGGCAATCCGGCGATCAAAGCGATATATCAGTTTATTAAATCAGCGTGCAGCTGATATTGAACAAGTGATCCACCTCAATTTAAATTTAGTTTATGCAAAAATTTGATCCTTTTTAGATAAAACACCGAATTCGAGGTTTAACAGTAGCTGAAAGAAAAAATGAACAAACTAAATTTGCTGCTGAAATTAATCTTGTAGTTACAAAAGCATTGTAAATTTTTTTAAATGTACTTTAATTTTTCTTACATGATTATTTTTTAGAAGTTCTGCAACTTATGGAAATACTATGTCACTTCGAGATAAATTTATGCAAGAACCACCAACATTAATGACAAGCACATGGTTTACTGCAGGTCGAAATTTGTTAAAGTTAGTGAATTTTACAATTTTTCTAAAATATCAAATTTATTTCAGAATTGTTGAACAATTACTTGAACACCAAAATCATGCATATGAGAATCTTCGCCCGCCACGAACTTTAACAGCTTTTTCGATTACCCGTAATCCTTATTTGACAACAGCTACAGCTCAACCAAGCCTTCATTACTGTGATGACATAAAAAAGAAATTTCGAATTTCTGATTTTTCAGATTATTTAAATCAAGAATTTAATCAGTTGATTGCAAGAGTTGATATGAAAGAAACTTCTGAAGCTATTGTTCAACAATTGAATAATGAAGTTTCAAGATTTGGATTTATTTGTGAAGTAAAGTGATAAAAGCTTTCAAAGTTATAAAACCATGGAATTAATTTTTAGGTTTTTATTTATATGAATCAACTTTATAAAGCAAAAAATGATTTGAAGTTTGAATTTGCTCAAGCTTTATACACTACACTTCATAGTTTATTTGGAAGCAAAGAATTCAAAGAAGACCATGAAAGTAAGTTTTTGCATAATTTTGTAATAACATTTTACCATAATGATTTTTTATCACAGAAAAACTCTGGACTGATTTTAAAGCAATTGTCAAAGGACATCCAGCTGAAGGTTTTGGTATCTCTGCAAAAGAACGAATTGATATTGTTAAAGCCTTGGATGGAGCGGTTACAAAATGGTATAAATGTCCAAACGGTTTGTCATAACTTTTTCGCATTAATTTAAAAAACAATTACTGTACAAAAATTGAAATTTAAGGCCACATGTACGGTATTGGCGATTGTGGAGAAGCCATGGTTAAAACAAATTGTCCAGAATGTGGTACAGTAATTGGAGGCCAAAATCACAATTTACAAGCTGATAACAGAAATGCAACAGATGAAATGCGACAAGGGCTAGCTGCTTTGCACATCCCGGATCCGTTTGTTGTTCGATTTGGTCGTGAATGGTAACATTTAAACATTTATATTCATTCTAATTAAATTTTAAAGTAATAAACTTTATAAAGATTTTAAAATAAAAATAAATTCGAAAAACAATGCATCATTTTTTTTATTTGTTCTATTATTTACACTAAAAATGTTTTTAAAAAAAATAAAATACGTATTTTACAGATTAACAGACGCCTTTGAAATTTTACTTCTCGGCGGCAAAACTTCAAAAA
>CABFKO010012401.1:0-11052 GCA_901766855.1 Panagrolaimus sp. ES5
CCAATTTGCAAGGCAAATGAAAAGGGGCAATTATGTTAGGACACCCTGTAGTTAAAATTTTAAACGATTTAACAATTTGTATATTTTTTTCTTTAAACACGGTTAAAAACATGTTGTTTTTGATTTTAAAAGCTACTTAAAATATCTGAAATCTCATAAAATACTACTTAAATTTGAAATAATAATGGTTCAGAAAATTAATTATTTTAAACACTTGTGCATAATTATTGATCTAAAAATATTTGATACAAAACTAATGTCTTCAAAAAAAGAAATGATAAAGAACTTCTATTTTTTTTTATAAATTCCGTGGGATAAATGGGGGGATGCGTTGCCATTGGCAACAACATCAGCTAAAAAAATTATAAGGTTTGTCTCAGTTTTTTCAAGCATATAATAGTTATTTCGTTAAAGAAGAAAGAAAAATATATTCATTTCATATTCTTTCATATTTTTTGACTTCAGAATAAAAGCCCAAAGGAAGCCAAACACGTTTATGAGAACGTTTCCTTGGTTACAAGATACATATTATAAGCTTTGAAAAATATTTGTCGTCGTATATGTCTGTCATCATCATTATCAAAATTGTTTGTACTGTTTCATTATTTTGATGCAAAAAAGGTTAATCTAATTTGATACAGATAAAATGGATTCAAATTTACAATGGGTTGAACAAAATCTTCAAAAACAGGTTTGATAAATTTCAAAAAATTGGATTTTTTCAAAATAATTCTTTAGCGTAAAATCTTGGAAGAAAAACAGAAACAACGAAGATTGCAATCTGCTGGTCCTGTTAGAGCAACATTTAATTCCCCATTTAATTCAGGCAATTCTTCTTCAATTAATTCAAATTCTCCAATTCCAACAGCTCCAATTGTTTATCGACATGCAGAAGATTTAGTTTCACATTCAATTTCAACAAATCCACCTGGTTCACTTTCCCTATCTTCTGAACCTTACAATGATTTTGATTCATTTTCAACGACAACAACAAATAATTTTTCAACTTCTATGACAACTATTCCTTCTCGGACTCCCCCAATTCATCAAAGGTCAGCGTCATAAATATTTTTTTAACCTTTGTCCATAAAAAAGACCTCATTATTTGTTTTTTTTTTCAAATTGCTAATTTAAATCCACATTCATTTTTGAAGCATTTTTAAAATTACGCACAATTTTATAAAATTTTTACAAACATAAACCATGCTTTCATTTTTATGATTCTTGGTTTTTCATCTTTATTATATAATTTCAAACCTACTGTAACGATAATTAAATGATTATTTTTTATATGATTTAAAATAACATTTCTATAAAATTAATCCCTTTTTTATCTTTTCACGCTCTCATTTATCCCCGCTTTCATTTTCAGCTCTCCAATTAATGAAGCAAAAACGATTATAACAAGTTCAAATGAGCAGTCCCAACATGCTCCACCAATAAATTCAACAAAATTATCGAGTTATTCTGATAATGAAAAGGCTGAATCTGGAGATGAAGCAGATGTTGGTGTACAACCATGGGGAGAAGAAGCAAAATTGGATGAAGCAGTTTTAGAAGATTGCTCAAAAATTGATGTTACTAAAGCTTTGGAAGATTTAAGACCATTTGTTAATGGTATGTTTTTGCGGTTTTTAAATTCACATATCCTGCATGAATTGATTATTTTAGCACCAGTAACAAGAGGATACATGATGAGATGTAACATTACAAGAGATAAAAAAGGTGTTGAAAAGGGATGGTATCCGGCATACTACTTGCATTGGGACCGTGGAAATGATCGAAGAGTAAACATCATTTTAATCCCAGATCTTCATAAATTTTATTAATTTTTTAGCATTTTTTATTAGCTGCTCGTCGGAGAAAAAAGTCTTTAACTGGCAGTTATTTAATCTCAACAGATCCAACAGAAATGTCAAGAGATGGCAGAGCATTTGTTGGGAAAGTGAGATCAAATGCCATGGGAACTTGTTTTACTGTATATGACAACGGTGAAAATCCAAAGAAAGCTTCAAGTTTAACAGAAGGTTTAAGACAAGAATTGGCAGCTGTGATTTATGTAAAAAATTGAAATAATTGTTTTAATTCAAGTATGTAAGACAATTTTTTTATAGGAACCCAATGTCTTTGGATTCAAAGGTCCTCGAAAAATGACAATAATTATTCCGGCAATGGAAAAAGAAATTAGAAGAGAATTTCGACCAATTTGTGTAAGTCATTTTCTGATAACTAATAAACTTTGAGTAAAAATCAGCTCGTTAATGACATTTGATAGTAACACTTTTATTCAAGTTCTTTATTTTTTGATTACTGTCACTTGTCATTGTGGAGCTGCTTTTATGAATGATCAACTTTTTTCTTTTCTGATTTTACCTTTGAAAAGAATCAATAAATTAATTTAAACTGGAAATTTTAGGAAAAAGATTCAATTGTTGAAAGATTTAAACAACAAAAATTAGAAGAAATGGTTGTTTTACAAAACAAAACCCCAATGTGGAGTGAAGAAACTCAATCATTTGTTTTAAATTTTCGAGGGCGTGTTACTCAAGCTTCGGTAAAAAATTTTCAACTTATTCATGAAGCACAACGTAAGATTGATTTATATAAAAATGTAGTTATTGTATTAAATCATTTCAGCTGATTATGTTATAATGCAATTCGGTCGAACTGATGATTCAAGTTTTACCTTGGATTTTAGATACCCTTTAACTCCACTACAAGCATTTGGAATTGCAATGTCCAGCTTCCACGGAAAATTAGCTTGTGAATAATTTTTTGCTTTTTTAAAAATATTTTTGTGACCTTTCTTTGAACAAACTGTTTTTCTCTTTAAAACAAACAATTTCGAGTAATATAATTACGGTAACTTTAATTTATGATGATCTCTTTTTTATTTATTTATTTACAATTTTTTTATTAAAATATTTAACACTTCAAAAGTATGAACTGATTTTCTTTGAACAAATGGATGTACTTGTACTTATGTACATGAAATACACAGGGTACAAACTCTAAAAATTAATGTGTTAACCTTGGCCCTTTCATTGAAAAAGAAGGTGCCAGTCTTTAAAAATGTTTGTGTAGAAAAATTCTTCTTATTTTTGCGCATTCAATAACAATATTTCTTCTCTTTTTTCTTCTGTTTGTCTTTCATTTACATGTTTGATTGAAAAATAAAAAGTAAATTTCTTTTTGTATCTTATTAAACATCATCAAATTGTAGTTTTCTAACCGTTTTTTAAATCGATTTGATGAGTTTAAACAACGGTTTTTTTGATTTGAAGGCTTTAAGTCATATTTATAAAATTTGCTTCTTTAAAGTCAAGAAAGAAAGTGAAAGAAAAATGATTAAAGATTAGAAAAAAAAACATTGATTGCATTTGTTGTTGTTTTTGGTCACTGCATTTTTGCTTTACTTATTCATACGTGTTGTTTTATTACCTCTTTTTTGCTATAACATTGATAAAAATGTTGATTTCTTTCAGGCAGAATGCGTTTCGCTACATTCTTAACACTTTTTCTGATATCCTTGATATCCCAAGGATGGAGTGCAGAAGTGTTAATATCCCCCAGTGGCCTTTTCCCTGTTCATCGTTTTACAATGAAACATTTAGCTGAAGAACTTATTAAACGTGGGCATACTGTTACATGGTTTGAATATGGCTTTCAAAAAGTTTGTCCTTGTTAATTTATTACTTTAAATCATTCATTTTACCCCTTTTTTAGCCAGATATTCCATTGCCAAAAGGTACAAAAGAAATATATGTTGAAGTTTCAACAAAAAATCAAAATTTACGAGATATTTATGAGCATCGAAATCATTCCTTTCATGAACTTGTGTGGTATGAAGCAGAAATGGATAAAGGACATCAAAGTAATGCATGGCTTGCATCCATTGAACTTTGTGATCAACTTTTAACAACACGAAAAACAAAACAAATTTTTGATACATTAGTTAATAAAAAATTTGATGCTGTTGTTGTTGATGATTTATATAATCCATGTGGGCTTATTCATACTGGCCTTCAACATTCTGTATTCATTTATTGGTCAATGACAGGGTTACGGTATTTAAACTTTTTATCATTTTTCATTTTATTAATTGCACGTCATATAATTTTTTTAGAACTGAATCAGCATGGGCAAATCAATCACCTTCTCCACCATCTTATATCCCAGTCTATGGCACAGGGTAACATTCAATATTTATCCATAAAGAGATAATCCAAATTACTTTTTTTAGTTACACGGATGATTTAAATTTCCTTCAACGAGGCTATAATTTTCTTTCATATTTAAAAGAAATATATGTTCATCAACATTTAATTCTTCGAAGAATTGATAAAATTGCAGAAAAGCATTATCCAAATAAAACAGTAGAAGCCTTTTATATGGAACGAAATGCATCAATAAATTTTGTGAATCATCCACCAATTTTTGATTTTGCACGTCCATATATGCCAAGGGTAAATTTTGTTGGTGGATTACATTGTCGAAAGGCCAAAAAGCTTCCACCTGTAAGTTTTTTATATCTAATTATTGAAATACAGTTAACATAAATTTACTGTAGATTCTTCAAAAATTTGTTGATGAAGCAAATGATGAAAAAGGATTTATTCTTTTAAGTGTTGGGTTTACTTTTCAATGGAAATATGCTCCTCGAACAGTGAAGATTAATATTTTGGAAGCTTTTCATTCACTTCCAGAAATTCGATTTGTGGGTTTTCTTCGCTTTACCACTAAAACTTTTATTCCAAGAGTTATTTATTTTTTTTAATACAATATTATTGAACTTTTAAAAAACAGGTTTTATTTAAGCTCATTTTGAATTTTGAATTTTCTACTTTCTATCTTCTTTTTAATTTTTAAGTATATTATTAAATTTTTCTAAATTTCAGATTTGGCAATATGATGGTGAACCAATTGCAAATTTACCTAAAAATATTCATCTTGCTGCATGGCTTCCACAACAAGATCTTTTAGGGCATCCAAAATGTCGAGGTCATATTTCTACAGGTGGCATAAATTCTGTAATTGAATCAGTTTGGCATGGAGTTCCAGTTATTGGCTGGCCGTTAACAATTTGGGGATATGATAATCTTTTACGAGTTACTGCTCGACATTCTGGATTTATGTTAGATAAAAAGATCTTATCTAAACAAGAATGGATAAGTGCAATTCATCGAATTTATATTAAATATTACAAAGATGAAATGTTACTTTTCCAAGATATGGTTGTTGATGTCCCTTATACAGAATTAAATCATTCAGCATTCTGGGTTGAATTTATTCATCGACATCAAGAAGTTCCACATGCAAGATCCGGAGCAGATGAATTAAATATTATTCAATATTTCCTTATTGATGTAATTGCATTCTTAGTTAGTTGCCTTATTCTTACCCTTTATATCTTCTATTATCTCATCAAATTTACACTTAAATTCATTTGGTTTATTATTACTCTTCCAATTCGAATGATTTTTGGATATGGAAAAAGTAAAGGCAAAGAAATGTCATCGAAACCAACTCCAACGAAAACTACTGCCAAAACAGAAACCACAAATATCAAAGCAACTGCCCCAAAACCTCCAGCTAAACATTCTCCCCCAAAAACTGGTGCAACTATTAAAATTATTCCCAAAACTCCAGAAGCAACTACTCCAACACCAACGCAAAGAAAAAATAAGCCAAAAGCAAAAAAAGCTGATTAGAAATTTTTAATAGTTGCTTAAAATTTATTTTATTTCGGGTTTTTTGTGTGTTATTTTTTTAAAGTTTTATCATAAATTTTTGTAACTCTTATTTTATTTTTATCACTTTCAAGCAAAATACTGTAGTTACACATGCGTTACAGATAGTGCGGAATTTGTATCCCGTGAGCATTACAAAAAGTGAAGTCACTTCTCAATGACCTCATCATCTTGACATTTGAACGATTTTTTCTGACACTGAAGTTTTGGCGCAGTTTGGAGTGTGAATTTTAAGAAATTACTTTCCATACACAGAACAAGCTAAATTTTTTTAAAAAATATTTACGCACTTGCATTTTCAACCAAAATATATAAAATTAATAAGAATGATGCAACATAAGTTACACAACTCTTTTTATTTGTTTCAGTCTTCATCGAAAATATTATCCAAAAAAATACCTTAGAAATTTAAGAATTTCGTAACAATTTATTTCCAAATTTAAGAAGGCTTTTTATTTTCAAAACAAACAAAATTGTTTTTTAAAACAGTATACCAGGTATACTATTTAGAAAACATACTACACTGTGTACCATACGTAGAAATTCTTGCTTAGTTGATTTTATTTTAATAACATTTTAACAAAAATTTTTCCCGTTTTTTTCACTAATTTTGCAGATATACAAATTTAGTAATTCTTGTCAAAACTTTAATTACTTAAATTTAAGATGGCAACAAAAAAATATTGTTTGTCTCCGAATGGTAATATCAGTGATGCTTCAAGTGATCAATTTAATAATCTTAATTTAAATCAAAATAATAAATGTTTATCAGTTGATACAATATCCTCAAAGAGTAGGATTAAAAATCCTAAAAGTTCAAACTATGGTAAAAAAATATAATGAAATTCTGCAGTTCTTTTCTTCAAAACGGAGCAAACAAAAAACAGTAATTTTTTAGCACAAATTTTGTTAACTAAGATTTTTTGTAAAAATGTATAAAGAACTGTAGCATTAACAAAAATCAGATTTTTCTGATAACAATGATGATACACAAGCAAGAAAGAAATTAAGCTTGCGGGAAAATGGTTATAATAAAAAATTACCAACAGAATATTTATCAATTTCTGATTTTGGTGATAAAGAAGTATCAAAGCATTCAAATATTAATAATAGCACCCTTTCTCTTCATATTGCTGCTTATGAAAATTTGATTGAAGCTTCAAATGAGTTAAGCAGGGAGGAAGAAGGAAAAGGAGACGATTTTAAAGTTAAAGAATCACGTTTAACAAAACAGTGGAAAAATTCAAAACAAATTTTTACTGATTCTTCAATAGCTTTTCAAGTAACAATATTTGAAAAAAGCTTAAAAGTACATTTACTGTTTTTTTTGTAGAATCCCTTTGAATTTTCAAGACAACAAGAAGATGAAAATATGAAGCCAGAAGTTATGCAATTTAAAGCATCTCAAAAATTACTCAATCCTAATTTATCTGAAGGTAACTTGTTTAATGAAAATCTAAAATATGGAAGAAAAACATGTAATGCACCATATATTTCATTACTGATCTTAGACTCTCGCATTGACCCTAACTCTTGCGTCTGTTTTTGATTACGGTGGGTCTGTTAAAAGCAAAATTATAAGTTTGGCACCTTAAACCAAAAAGTCTTTACACGAAATTTGCAAAAAAAAATTCAAAATATTTTTTTTTCTTTAAAAATTCGCTCTTTTTTTGTCACCATTTTGCTTTATTACTATTTTTTAAAGAAAAAATGGATACTACAAATGAATTACCAAGTAGTCCTTCAAAAGCCCACGATGTTGCAAGTGATACAGAATTACCCTCTGTGCCACATCTTGAAGATAAACCTGAACAACTTTTTGATGATAAAACTGTACAAAAAGAAGAAAGTATACTTATGGAACAAGACGGGGATAAACAGATGGAACAAGTTGATGACAAAGCTGAAAAAGATAATAAACCTCTTGAACAAATTGAAGATAAATCAGAACAACCAACTGATGAATCTAGTGTAGCTCAAAATGTACTTGATTCATCATTGGAACATAAATTTGAAGGTAAAAAAGCTAAATTACATTGAAAATGCTACAATGTACATATTTTTAGATTATTATGATTTACCTGTTAAACGAATGGTATTTGGAGATCTTAACTTTCCTGTACTTAATGACGTTTTACGTATTAAAGGAAATAATGTATGCCTTAGAATTATTTATGCACCTCCACCTGAAGGCACAAAACCTGATCGACGACATTGCCTCCAAATTCAGCTTTCATTTTCCCATATTCATAAATTTATGGTTAGATATTTTTTCTATGATAGTAACTGCTTAACTTATTTTCTTTAGTTCTTAGCTCCTGAAAGCAGTAATGGTGCTACTGCAATAGCTTTGGCTATTAGTGATGTTGCTGTATTACGAATAAATGGGGCATTGTTTTCTGCTACTGGCGAAAAGCCAGCTGGTCATCCTTCGTAAGTATCTGCAACCATTTTTAGCAAGCAATAAATAAGAATACCCTTTCAGACGACGATATATCTTCTTTGATTTATTGTTTAATCATAATAATCCTTCTAATAGAGTTTTTTGGAAAGAAGTTTTACGATATATTTCTTATGGATATAATTTGCATGTTCATAAAAGGCTTTCAGATGAAAAGAAGGTTTTATCTGAAAAAGATTATTTGGAACTTGAAAAGAATTTGAGAGTTTCTTACATTGGTTTGTTACTTTAACCCGTTTTCTTATAATCAGTCTTTATATTTTATTAGGCTTTATTAAAAAAGAAACAATGATTGATTTATTAAAATTTTCTGACATTATTATGGAAGTAACACAAGACAAGAAAGATGGCTTGGATTACATTACTTTTGAATCTTCTTACGAACAACAAGCTAAAGCAGCTGAAAAGAGAAAAGAACCAAATCATATTACAATCAGTGATACTTCAATACCACGACTTGACAAACATGATATTATTCAACAAGAATCTGCATCTGGTCGGATTGAATTTAATTCCAATGATTTGGCATTATTAAATCCTAATGCATGGTTAAATGATAAAATTGTTGATTGGTATTGTTATGTACGTGCCTTAAAATTTGTTGATTGAAATCTAATGAAGCACTGTTTTAGCATTTATTGAAACTTGTACCTGAAGAAAAGCGAAAACGAATTCGATTATGTGAAACTCATTTTTATACAAGTATTACGAAAGGAATAGAAAATGAAACAAATCCAACACGTTTAAAAGCTGGCATCTATCAAAATTATGATCCTAAAAAGTTTAAGCATAGCTTTTTTGAATCTGATTTTATTGCTGTTCCCATTCATCGTTTGAATCATTGGTTCCTTGTTGTTATCATTGATCCAAAAGCAGCTATTTGTCAAGTTGATCCTTCGAATACTTCTGAAGAAGTTTCACATTGTCATTTTCTTATCTTTGATTCATTTAAAAAGCTTGCAACAAATGAACATGATATTACTTTTGATCATTTAACATATTTTTTGGCTCGACATTATGATGCATGTTTTTTAGGTGCCTAATTTTTGAGATTAATTATTCTGTTTTAGGATGTAAAAAGCAATTTGGCTGCATCTGATACATTTAACCGTGGTTTAGTTGAAAAAGTATTCCCTAAAGATATGCCTCAACAAACAAATGCTGATGATTGTGGTGTATATAGTTTAATGTTTTTGAAATTCTTTTTTGATCATTTACCTGATGTATGTTTTTAAGTTACCCCAATTTTGAAATTAATTACTAGTCCTTTTTTAGGATAGCTCATTACCAGATTTTACAGAATGGTGGAAAACATTTACAATTCAAGGTGCATTTTAATTAATTTAATAGTTTTTATTTTATAACAAACTAAAGTTTTTATTGGAGTACTAATATGTTTTTAATTTAATAGTTAAAATTAACTCTAAAATGTTAAAATGAATTAAAATATAAAAACAAAGTATTTTAGGAATGCGTTCAAAAATTTATAGTGAAATTATAACTACTGCAATAAATTATGAAGCTATCAAATTACGCCATCAAAATGATGATAATGCAAAAGAACCTCCCACAAAAAAACCAAAAATTCAAATGCATCCAAATCAACAAATTTACCGTATTTCTGTTCCATCAAATTTTCGACCATCTGGTACTTCTCCGATAACTTTTCGACCAAGAACACCAAATGCTCCACGTCTTCCAACAGTTTCTGCACCGGTTAGAGCACCTCAAACAACTAGAAGAGGCAGAGGATCATCATCTGCACCAAGGAAACCTGCAGCTACTAAAAGAGCTCCGAGAAAGACTGCTGCTCAAAAAGCTGAAGAAGCAGCAGCAAAAGAAGCTTCTCCTCCACCACCAAAACTTGAAGCATCAGAGCCTAAAGAACCATCATCAGCTAATGAATCTCTTAATGCAACTTATGAATCTATGGGATTACAAGCATCTGATGATGAAAGCGCATAATTGTTATATTTGTAATAATTACTGTTTTATTTTTGTTAAAAAATTTTATTCGGGTTTATTTAAATAAAAATCTCATTTTTTTGTAAAAGTTGTGTGTGACTGAAGAATTTTGTTAAATTCCAAGAATGTACTTGATTCACCTTTTTGTTACCGTTAGTTATGAAATAGTAATTTAATTTAGACCTTTTTTAAATAAAAAAATTTTAATTCCCTCAAAACTTTTTTCAACCTTTGCAATCATGTCGATTATGAGCTACACTGGTGGTACTGTCCTAGCTATGGCTGGAGATGGTTGCGTTTGTATTGCAACTGATTTACGTATGGGTGAACAAATGACTACCATTGCAACTGATGTTAAAAAGGTATAATTGTTTAAATTTAAAAAAAACAGTGTTTAATCTTATACGTTTTTCTTAAATTCAGTGAGTCTTTTTATAGATTCATAAAATTGGTGATCGTATTTATGTTGGTCTTTGTGGATTTTATTCTGATGCTCTTACTGTTAAAAATCAAATATTGTACCGTAAAAGCTTGTATGAACTACGAGAAAATCGTAAAATGAGACCTCAGGTTTGATTTTATTTTTTCGCATACTGTAATGAAATTTAATATGATATTTTTAGGTTGCTGCTGAAATGATTTCAAATATGCTTTATAATAAACGTTTTGGAGGATATATTACTGAGCCACTTGTTGCTGGTCTTGATCCTCTTACAAACAAGCCATACATTTGTGCTATGGATACTATTGGTTGTATTGCTTCACCTCGTGATTTTGTTGCAGTTGGAACCGGACAAGAATATTTCTTAGGTGTTTGTGAAGGTAAGCTTTTTTATATTATTTTAGTAAGGGAGTTGCCACTTGAACTTGAGTAGC
>CABFKO010012423.1:0-11040 GCA_901766855.1 Panagrolaimus sp. ES5
AAAATAAGAAGAGGAAATGCAGCAGAATTATTTTCAGGGATACGGCACATCGCTATTAATATTTTGACTAATGATAAGGTATTCAAGGCAGGGTTAAGACGTAAGATGCAAAAAGCAGCCATGGAGAGAAACTATCTGGCGTCAGTCCTTGCGGGGAACGGGCTTTCGTAATCTTGCCCTGCCTGCTCACCTCCTCCAGGCACTTCCACTACATGATGACCTGCTCGGTGCCACCGCTCCTTTTCACTATGACGTTAACCTCCCCGTCCCAGGACACCATGCTTTTGTCTACATTCTACGCAAACGGCAACTTTTATAACCAGTGTAAAAATAACGTGCCGCAATAGTCATACCTATTAATGGTAAAAAGCTGTCACAATTCATAAAAAACCTTAATATACGCCACCCTAAACATAACCAGCGTTAATGTAAGGTTTTTGTGTGGACTGGCTTCTTGATGTTTTTGCTACCTGGCTCTACGGCTTAAAAGTAATCGCGATAACGTTAGCGGTCATCATGTTCATCAGCGGGCTGGACGATTTTTTTATTGATGTCGTCTACTGGGTACGCCGCATTAAACGCAAGTTGAGTGTTTATCGCCGCTACCCGCGAATGAGTTACCGCGAACTGTATAAACCAGATGAAAAACCGTTAGCGATTATGGTTCCGGCATGGAATGAAACGGGCGTCATCGGCAATATGGCCGAGTTGGCGGCGACCACGCTCGACTACGAAAACTATCATATCTTTGTTGGCACCTACCCCAACGACCCCGATACTCAGCGTGATGTTGACGAAGTGTGCGCTCGCTTCCCGAATGTGCATAAGGTAGTCTGCGCGCGTCCTGGCCCCACCAGCAAAGCCGACTGTCTGAACAACGTGCTGGACGCCATCACCCAATTTGAGCGTAGCGCCAATTTCGCTTTTGCTGGTTTTATTCTGCATGACGCCGAAGATGTGATTTCACCGATGGAATTGCGTCTGTTCAACTATCTGGTCGAGCGTAAAGATCTGATTTAGATCCCGGTGTATCCGTTCGAACGCGAATGGACGCACTTCACCAGCATGACTTACATTGATGAGTTTTCAGAGCTGCATGGCAAAGATGTTCCGGTGCGTGAAGCCCTCGCCGGACAAGTGCCCAGCGCAGGCGTCGGCACCTGTTTCAGCCGCCGCGCCGTGACCGCTCTGTTAGCTGACGGTGACGGTATTGCTTTCGACGTGCAGAGTCTGACTGAAGATTACGACATTGGTTTCCGCCTGAAAGAGAAAGGTATGACGGAAATTTTTGTCCGTTTTCCGGTGGTGGACGAAGCCAAAGAACGCGAGCAGCGTAAATTTTTACAGCACGCACGGACGTCAAACATGATCTGCGTGCGCGAATATTTCCCCGATACCTTTTCGACTGCAGTTCGACAAAAATCTCGCTGGATCATCGGCATTGTTTTCCAGGGCTTTAAAACCCACAAATGGACCTCCAGCCTGACGCTGAACTACTTTCTCTGGCGCGACCGCAAAGGGGCAATCAGTAACTTTGTCAGCTTCCTCGCGATGCTGGTGATGCTCCAGCTTTTGCTGTTGCTGGCGTATGAAAGTTTGTGGCCCGATGCCTGGCATTTCCTTTCTATTTTTAGCGGCAGCGCATGGTTAATGACCCTGCTGTGGCTAAACTTTGGCTTGATGGTTAACCGCATCGTGCAGCGGGTGATTTTCGTCACTGGCTACTACGGTCTGACGCAGGGGCTGCTATCTGTCCTGCGTCTTTTCTGGGGCAACCTGATTAACTTTATGGCCAACTGGCGCGCGCTAAAACAGGTACTTCAACACGGCGATCCACGTCGCGTCGCGTGGGATAAAACAACGCATGACTTCCCCAGCGTCACTGGCGATACCCGCTCGTTGCGCCCGTTAGGTCAAATTCTGCTGGAAAATCAGGTCATCACTGAAGAACAACTCGATACAGCACTGCGTAATCGCGTCGAAGGTCTACGCCTGGGCGGTTCAATGCTGATGCAGGGGCTGATTAGCGCCGAGCAGCTGGCACAGGCGCTGGCAGAGCAAAACGGCGTGGCGTGGGAATCCATCGATGCCTGGCAGATCCCTTCCTCGCTGATTGCCGAAATGCCGGCCTCCGTGGCGCTGCATTATGCAGTACTGCCGCTGCGTCTGAAAAATGATGAGTTAATTGTCGGCAGTGAAGATGGTATTGACCCTGTTTCGCTGGCGGCCCTGACGCGTAAAGTCGGACGCAAAGTGCGTTACGTCATTGTTCTGCGGGGACAAATTGTCACGGGGTTACGTCACTGGTATGCACGCCGACGCGGTCACGATCCGCGGGCAATGTTGTACAATGCGGTTCAGCATCAGTGGCTCACGGAACAGCAGACCGGTGAAATCTGGCGGCAATATGTGCCGCATCAGTTCCTGTTCGCCGAAATACTGACCACGCTCGGTCATATTAATCGTTCAGCAATTAACGTGTTGTTATTGCGCCATGAACGCAGTTCTCTGCCGCTCGGCAAGTTTTTGGTCACCGAAGGCGTTATCAGCCAGGAAACGTTGGATCGCGTCCTGACAATTCAACGCGAATTACAAGTTTCGATGCAATCACTATTACTCAAAGCAGGTTTAAACACAGAACAGGTTGCGCAACTGGAGTCCGAAAATGAAGGAGAATAACCTTAATCGCGTCATCGGATGGTCTGGTTTACTGCTGACGTCTTTATTGAGTACCAGCGCACTCGCAGACAATATCGGCACCAGCGCAGAAGAGCTGGGGCTGAGCGATTATCGCCATTTTGTTATTTATCCCCGTCTCGATAAGGCGCTGAAGGCACAGAAAAATAACGACGAAGCAACCGCCATCCGCGAATTTGAATATATACACCAGCAGGTGCCGGATAATATTCCGCTGACTTTATACCTTGCGGAAGCCTATCGCCATTTTGGTCATGATGACCGGGCGCGGCTGTTGCTGGAGGATCAACTGAAACGTCACCCAGGAGATGCCCGACTTGAGCGCAGTCTGGCGGCTATTCCAGTTGAAGTGAAAAGCGTTACGACTGTTGAAGAACTGCTTGCCCAGCAAAAAGCGTGCGATGCTGCGCCGACCCTGCGTTGTCGCAGTGAAGTCGGGCAGAATGCCCTGCGGCTGGCACAGTTACCTGTCGCCAGAGCGCAACTGAACGATGCGACGTTTGCTGCATCGCCGGAAGGAAAAACGCTGCGAACCGATCTGCTGCAACGGGCAATCTACCTGAAACAATGGTCCCAGGCAGATACGCTATACAATGAAGCACGCCAGCAGAACACATTAAGCGCGGCAGAACGCCGTCAGTGGTTTGACGTGCTTCTTGCCGGGCAGCTGGACGATCGGATCCTGGCACTGCAATCACAGGGGATCTTCACCGATCCTCAGTCATATATTACTTACGCGACCGCGCTGGCTTATCGTGGCGAAAAAGCACGCCTCCAGCATTATCTCATTGAAAATAAGCCGCTGTTTACCACGGACGCACAAGAGAAAAGTTGGCTCTATCTGTTATCTAAATACAGCGCCAACCCCGTTCAGGCATTGGCGAATTATACGGTGCAGTTTGCCGATAACCGCCAGTATGTTGTTGGCGCGACGCTACCGGTGCTGTTAAAAGAAGGTCAGTACGACGCAGCGCAAAAACTGCTCGCCACCCTCCCCGCCAATGAAATGCTTGAGGAGCGTTATGCTGTCAGCGTGGCGACCCGTAACAAGGCTGAATCTCTGCGTCTGGCACGATTGCTGTATCAGCAAGAACCGGCAAATCTTACCCGCCTGGATCAACTGACCTGGCAACTGATGCAGAACGAGCAGTCACGCGAAGCTGCCGATTTATTGCTGCAACGCTATCCTTTCCAGGGCGATGCGCGTGTCAGCCAGACTTTAATGGCGCGACTGGCGTCTCTGCTGGAAAGTCATCCTTACCTGGCAACTCCAGCGAAGGTGGCGATTTTATCAAAACCCTTGCCGCTGGCGGCGCAACGTCAGTGGCAAAGCCAGTTGCCGGGTATTGCAGATAATTGCCCGGCAATAGTTCGCTTGCTGGGCGATATGTCGCCTTCCTACGATGCCGCCGCCTGGAACCGTCTGGCAAAGTGTTATCGGGACACGCTACCCGGTGTGGCCTTGTATGCATGGCTTCAGGCCGAACAACGACAACCGAACGCCTGGCAACATCGTGCGGTAGCCTATCAGGCGTATCAGGTTGAGGACTACGCCACCGCACTGGCGGCCTGGCAGAAAATCAGTCTTCACGACATGAGCAATGAGGATCTGCTTGCTGCTGCCAATACCGCCCAGGCGGCAGGAAATGGTGCAGCTCGCGATCGCTGGCTACAACAGGCAGAACAACGTGGACTGGGAAACAATGCCCTCTACTGGTGGCTGCATGCGCAACGTTACATTCCTGGTCAGCCGGAACTCGCACTGAGCGATCTCACGCGCTCAATCAATATTGCGCCTTCTGCCAACGCTTACGTTGCGCGGGCGACAATTTATCGCCAACGTCATAATGTCCCGGCGGCGGTGAGTGATTTGCGCGCCGCGCTGGAACTGGAACCGAATAATAGCAACATCCAGGCAGCGCTTGGTTACGCCTTGTGGGATAGCGGTGATATCGCACAGTCGCGGGAAATGCTCGAACAGGCGCATAAAGGGCTACCGGACGATCCGGCACTGATCCGACAACTGGCCTATGTGAACCAGCGTCTGGATGACATGCCTGCGACGCAGCACTACGCCCGCCTGGTGATTGATGACATTGATAATCAGGCGCTGATAAACCCACTCACCCCAGAGCAAAATCAGCAACGCTTCAATTTCCGCCGTCTGCATGAGGAGGTCGGTCGCCGCTGGACGTTCAGTTTCGATTCTTCTATCGGCTTGCGTTCCGGGGCAATGAGCACCGCTAACAATAATGTCGGCGGCGCAGCGCCAGGGAAAAGCTATCGTAGCTACGGGCAACTGGAAGCCGAGTACCGCATCGGACGCAATATGCTGCTGGAAGGCGACCTGCTCTCAGTTTATAGCCGCGTCTTTGCCGATACCGGAGAAAACGGGGTGATGATGCCGGTGAAAAATCCGATGTCCGGCACCGGTCTACGCTGGAAGCCGCTGCGCGATCAGATCTTTTTCCTCGCCGTCGAACAGCAGTTGCCGCTGAACGGGCAAAATGGCGCATCCGATACCATGCTGCGCGCCAGCGCCTCATTCTTTAATGGCGGCAAATACAGCGACGAATGGCACCCGAACGGTTCAGGCTGGTTTGCCCAAAACCTGTACCTCGATGCGGCGCAATATATCCGCCAGGATATTCAGGCGTGGACGGCAGATTATCGCGTCAGCTGGCATCAGAAGGTAGCTAACGGACAGACTATTGAGCCTTACGCTCACGTTCAGGACAACGGCTATCGTGATAAAGGCACTCAGGGCGCGCAGCTTGGCGGTGTCGGGGTCCGCTGGAATATCTGGACCGGCGAGACGCACTACGACGCCTGGCCGCACAAAGTCAGTCTCGGCGTCGAGTATCAACATACCTTTAAGGCGATTAATCAACGTAACGGAGAGCGCAACAACGCGTTTCTCACCATTGGAGTGCACTGGTAAATGCGTAAGTTCATTTTCGTATTGCTGACACTGCTTTTGGTCAGCCCTTTTTCCTTTGCGATGAAAGGTATTATCTGGCAACCACAAAACCGTGATAGTCAGGTTACCGATACCCAGTGGCAGGGGCTGATGAGTCAGTTACGTTTGCAAGGCTTCGATACCCTGGTTTTGCAATGGACCCGTTACGGCGATGCATTCACCCAGCCAGAACAGCGCGCGTTATTGTTTAAGCGGGCCGCAGCTGCGCAACAGGCTGGCCTGAAGCTGATTGTCGGGCTGAACGCCGATCCGGAATTTTTTATGCACCAGAAACAGTCGTCCGCAGCGCTGGAAAGCTATCTTAATCGCCTGCTGGCTGCCGATCTCCAGCAAGCCAGATTATGGAGCGCCGCGCCTGGCGTAACGCCGGATGGCTGGTACATCAGCGCGGAAATTGACGACCTGAACTGGCGCAGCGAAGCCGCCCGTCAGCCTTTGCTAACATGGTTAAACAACGAGCAGCGGCTGATTAGCGATGTTTCAGCAAAACCGGTTTATATCAGTAGTTTTTTCGCCGGAAACATGTCGCCCGATGGCTATCGCCAACTGCTGGAACACGTTAAAGCAACCGGCGTTAATGTCTGGGTACAGGATGGCAGCGGCGTGGATAAACTTACCGCTGAACAGCGTGAACGTTATCTACAGGCCAGCGCCGATTGCCAAAGCTCCGCCCCAGCAAGCGGCATTGTTTATGAACTGTTTGTCGCCGGCAAAGGCAAAACCTTTACAGCGAAACCGAAACCGGACGCAGAAATTGCCTCGCTGTTAGCGAAACGTTCCTCTTGCGGTAAAGACACTCTCTATTTCTCTCTGCGCTATTTGCCCGTCGCGCACGGCATTCTCGAGTATTAAATCTCCTCCAGGTAAGTCGGGTACGACCTGGCTTACCTCTTTCGCTCTCGTCAGAATTCCATCAAGATTAATTGCTAAAAAGCGTGCTAAAGAAAGAAGATCGTTATCGGCGAACGGGCCGATCACTCATGCAGGAAGCATAGATCCTTTGAGCGGAGTTTCTGATATCTGAGGAGTGCGAAATGCAATTGAGCAGCAGTAAACCTTGCGTGGTGATCCTGACCGAAAAAGAGGTAGAGGTAAGCGTCAATAACCATGCTACGTTTACCCTTCCGAAAAACTACCTGGCCGCCTTCGCGTGCAACAATAACGTCATTGAACTCTCAACGTTAAATCACGTATTAATCACCCACATCAACCGTAACATCATCAACGATTATCTGTTGTTTTTAAATAAGAACTTAACCTGTGTAAAGCCCTGGTCGCGGCTGGCTACCCCGGTTATCGCTTGTCATAGCCGTACACCGGAAGTGTTCCGGCTAGCCGCCAACCACAGCAAGCAGCAACCCAGCAAACCCTGCGAAGCGGAGTTGACGCGCGCATTGCTTTTTACCGTATTGTCTAACTTTCTTGAGCAATCGCGGTTTATTGCCCTACTGATGTATATCTTACGCAGCAGCGTCCGCGACAGCGTCTGCCGCATTATTCAAAGCGATATTCAGCACTACTGGAATCTGCGAATTGTCGCCAGTTCGCTATGTTTAAGCCCCAGCCTGCTCAAAAAGAAATTAAAAAACGAAAATACCAGCTATAGCCAGATTGTCACAGAGTGTCGTATGCGTTACGCCGTACAGATGTTATTGATGGATAACAAAAATATCACTCAGGTGGCGCAATTATGTGGCTATAGCAGCACGTCGTACTTTATCTCTGTTTTTAAGGCGTTTTACGGCCTGACACCGTTGAATTATCTCGCCAAACAGCGACAAAAAGTGATGTGGTGAAGGGCAAAGCGGAAACGGATAAGACGGGCATAAATGAAGAAGAAATGGCGCGCCCTGCAGGATTCGAACCTGCGGCCCACGACTTAGAAGTTCCTAGAACGACATTTTAAGTCAACAACTTACCGCGCCATCTCTGCGCTCACACGTCCCACTACCTCAAAACATGTAAAGCCTTGCAAGCCATTGCGAGGCCTTATGTGTCTCAGTTTTGTCCCTCTTTTTTGTACTAAAAAACATAGTAATTGAGGATAAACCTCATGCTATTTTCGCTTATATGCC
This sequence comes from Panagrolaimus sp. ES5, assembly GCA_901766855.1. Classification (NCBI taxonomy): domain Eukaryota; kingdom Metazoa; phylum Nematoda; class Chromadorea; order Rhabditida; family Panagrolaimidae; genus Panagrolaimus; species Panagrolaimus sp. ES5. Next base: position 7,753 of record CABFKO010012423.1, read on the forward strand.
TCTAAAGGCATGGCACTTAAATAGATAAAAGCACCACAAAAGCATAAAAAAACCACACAGTAAAACCGCAATATGAAACAATAACAGATAATTAAACCAAAAACAGATAGCGCATTGTGATAATCATTCAATACTAAACAAAATATAAACAGTGGAGCAATATGTAATTGACTCATTAAGTTAGATATAAAAAATACATATTCAATCATTAAAACGATTGAATGGAGAACTTTTATGCGGGCGAAACTTCTGGGAATAGTCCTGACAACCCCTATTGCGATCAGCTCTTTTGCTTCTACCGAGACTTTATCGTTTACTCCTGACAACATAAATGCGGACATTAGTCTTGGAACTCTGAGCGGAAAAACAAAAGAGCGTGTTTATCTAGCCGAAGAAGGAGGCCGAAAAGTCAGTCAACTCGACTGGAAATTCAATAACGCTGCAATTATTAAAGGTGCAATTAATTGGGATTTGATGCCCCAGATATCTATCGGGGCTGCTGGCTGGACAACTCTCGGCAGCCGAGGTGGCAATATGGTCGATCAGGACTGGATGGATTCCAGTAACCCCGGAACCTGGACGGATGAAAGTAGACACCCTGATACACAACTCAATTATGCCAACGAATTTGATCTGAATATCAAAGGCTGGCTCCTCAACGAACCCAATTACCGCCTGGGACTCATGGCCGGATATCAGGAAAGCCGTTATAGCTTTACAGCCAGAGGTGGTTCCTATATCTACAGTTCTGAGGAGGGATTCAGAGATGATATCGGCTCCTTCCCGAATGGAGAAAGAGCAATCGGCTACAAACAACGTTTTAAAATGCCCTACATTGGCTTGACTGGAAGTTATCGTTATGAAGATTTTGAACTCGGTGGCACATTTAAATACAGCGGCTGGGTGGAATCATCTGATAACGATGAACACTATGACCCGGGAAAAAGAATCACTTATCGCAGTAAGGTCAAAGACCAAAATTACTATTCTGTTGCAGTCAATGCAGGTTATTACGTCACACCTAACGCAAAAGTTTATGTTGAAGGCGCATGGAATCGGGTTACGAATAAAAAAGGTAATACTTCACTTTATGATCACAATAATAACACTTCAGACTACAGCAAAAATGGAGCAGGTATAGAAAACTATAACTTCATCACTACTGCTGGTCTTAAGTACACATTTTAAGAACGCCAACTAAAATTTCCCCGAGGTGAAAATCGCCCCGGGGAATAACTAGCCATTTCAATGTAACAATTAACCCTTAAAATAAACCCAGAAGGTTATTAACTAAATCACATAGAAAACCATCAATTATAGCATGTATAAAATAGGCGACAGCAACCCAATTACAAATTAATGGTTCCAGAATATCACATCAAAAAAACGCTGTATAATATTATAATTAACATGTAGACAACTTGTAATAAACATTATCAGTCAATTGTTTTGTTTATTCCATCTGTGACGCCGATTATTTTCTCAAAATAATGAGATGGCGTGACACCATAATAATCTTTAAATGCACATATGAAATATGAAGTACTGTTATAGCCACATTTCTGGGCTACGACATTGATAGAATAAGAGTTTGAAGTTATGAGTTTTTTTGCATACCTCATCCTAGTATCTCTCAATATTTCAGTAAATGACGTTCCTTCATCCCTTAATCTTTTTTTTATTAAACTTTCACTCGTATAAATCAATTCCGCAATATCTTTTAAATGCCATTGCCGCTCAATATTAAAACTGATTATTCCAGTAATTTTACAGGTAAATGTATTTATATTTGTTAGTATAAATGAATTTACACTTTCGCGTTTTTTGAACATGGCAAGTAAGGATATACATAGTCTTTCTTTTAACCAAAGGGAGTGTGAGTCTGCTATTTTAATCCCTTCAAACAGAGAAAAAACAAGCGATAATGGAGGTTCCTCTTCAGCAATATAGCCATTCTTATCAAGAGTAAATTTGCCAGGCAGCTCATTATTCACGTCGATAAAAAAGGATAAACATGTTTTCTTATCTATATCAACAATTCTTAGTTTAGAGGGGCATACTGGTAACTCCCTTCTAATTTTGTCGCTTACAATAAACAATGAATTTTTTTTGAACGAGATAACTCTCCTGTTTATAATTAAATCAAATGATTGACAGATGAAAACTACGGAGCAAACATAATCCATCTTGCACCTATCATAAAATTAAAACAAGTTGATAGCAGTCAAATAACAACCAATTAAATACACAATCATAATCAGGATGATGTGCATTTATATTTTTATACACAAAATTATAGTTTGCAAATTTTAATAAATTTCATTTAAGATTAAATTATTATATGTATATTGTTTTTTATTCTAACGTATTTCAAAGTTACATTTTTCAACGCTTACTATACTTTTTATTAACATAAACTCACTACAACGCACCTGAAACCTCTTGCTATATATATGTCAACCGTTTGAATTTAAAATAAAAAGAGTATCATTTTTACTTGCATTTCTTATCAAGTCACATTCAACAACAGTAAAAAAACATTATTAGAACCATTCAATTAACAAAAAACCAACATCCAGCTTGCTTAATTTTTCTTTATTAAACGACATTGAAAATCAATTGATAAAATACATCTAAACAACCTTTTGGGGCGCAAAAGCATAACATCAAACAAACAAATAACACACCGAAAAAACTCACAATTAATAACCTATGATATACATACTGTTTATTATGGTTGAATAAGCCACTCGATATCTGGTGCTACGGAAGTGTCCACACGGTTTAGCAGCACCCGATACTTTTTCCAGGCTTCCAGCAACGAGTTTTCTTCCTCCGTTGCATATACAGCTCACCTTTTTTCACCCACGATTAACCAACAGCCAGACCAGCAGACACGCCACCACCGGCACAGCAAAATCCATCAGGCTTGCCACATCCCATGCACGTGTATCAAAACCGCCCCACCACGGCATATTCATTCGCTTGCCATGCCCGAACATTTCGATCCAGCGATATTCTGCCTGGGTGTGTTCACGCGCAATGAAGAACGTACAACCGGCTATCGCCCCGTAAGCCCAGTTCCCGGTAAAAAGACCAATCAGTAGCTGCGCAGCCACAGCACAAAGCGCATGAAGGAAAGGTGTTATATCCATTACTCCTCCTTTATCCGATATCGCTTCGGGAAACGGATAACAACTTTAATTCTGACTCAAGTTCATCAACTCTTTCAGTCAGCTTCTGGATATGGTGAATCAGTGGAACAACCAGACGTTCGTACATTACACC
>CABFKO010012490.1:0-10766 GCA_901766855.1 Panagrolaimus sp. ES5
ACAGTATGTCCACCAAAGTCAACAGATTTGTCCACTCGTGCTCATTGCTGATTGTATCTTAAAAAATTCAAAAAATGTAACGAAGAAGAAAACCAATTCGATAAAGAAAGAATTTTTTTAGTATAATGACTCGCTTGTGTTTGCTTTTTTACACTGCTTCAATATTGAAAGCAGTTCGTAGACATTCTGCCGATAGTGGGAAACATGGCGTGGTTTAAGATTTATTCAAAAGGTAAGCATTAAATGTATTACATTTTCTACAATGTTGTTGGCAAAATTAGTGCAAAAATGTTTGAATATTTGTTTTCACTTTTTTAATTATCTTTGTTCCTTATTTTTTAAAAATTTAAGTATTAAATGTTAAATAAGAGGATAAGATGTAGTTCAAACGCCAATGTAATTCAAAGCTTCTCGATAATAAAAAATTAAATAAGTAAAAAAACAGCATTCGACTAATCTTTCATTTTTATCACAAAGAAGTTGCCTATCATATTGATTTCACACTTTTTGTTTATCTACAAGTCTTATTTATCCGATCTTAATGTGTATTTATATTAAAATAAAGCAGAACATATATAAAAGATTAAAAAAAAATACAATGTAATGCATAAGAATGTTTTTTTTTAATATTAGTAGTCTTGTAAGTAACAAAAAAGGTTTAAACTTTCCAAAAACATAAAAGTTATTCTAAATAATTTATGTCGATAGTTTACTATTTTGTACATTCATAAATATGTGCTACACACATTTTTTAAAATAAATTTTAGGATTTTAATATTAATTTTTAAAACCTTTTTATGATCATTGAAAAGACTTTGTATTTTTAAAAATGGCCCAATTCATCAGTTTTTTTGATGGTCTTCCTTAGTTGGCCTACAGTCTTGTTAAAAATTAATGCATTGGAAAAAATTAGCAGAGTTTTTTTATTGAAATATTCAAATGTTACGAAAATATGTAATTCAAACAAATATCATTAGCTTTTTGCTAGCTTTGACAAAACATCAAATAAATGTTTTCGCTATTTATAAAATCAAAAAAGGAGCAAGCATCTGTCTGCAAGCTGCGTTCTTTTTGTGAAAACAGGATATAAATAAATTTTCTCTTTGCCTTGCCTTGCAGACACTGAAAAATAAAAATAAGCGAACATTTGCCATTTAATATGTTTTTGGGTGTGAAAATGAATATGCTTTTTCTTAAAAATTAATTTTGAATATTTTATTTTTTTTAAGTAAAAAAGAGCTAAAAATTTTTTGCTGTTAATTCTCCTCCTTGAAAAAAAGAGTTATAACACAAGAAATTCTATCATTTTTCCAAAGTAGAACAAAAACTCAATACGTTATTTATCAAAGTCTTACAAGAATCGTCATTGACACAGAAAAATTTGTTTTCCACCTATCTTGACATTTTTTTGAAAATATGAATCATTTGATGAACATAAAAAACGCAAAAGAAATTGTTTTTGAGAGGAGAATATTGAAACCTCTTTTTTATAACCTATTTGGTTTGTTATATGGTGGCCTTTTTGCATTCAATACATATTGTTTTTCTCTCATTGATTTTAAATTTTTGGAACAAATGAATCATACCCATGGACCACTTTATAACTAATTTAAATTAAAAAAGGTCAACTGTTTTTGTTTGAAAACAGTGAAAAGTTTAATTTTTTTATTCTTTTTTTTTAATATTTTATAAAAATACAAAATAAAAACTCTTTATTTATCCAAGTTAAACCTGAAAATGGTCGTTGAATTGCTGATGAAAGATAGAAATGAGAATCTGCAATTTGTTGGAAGATGCAAGATAAAAATTGATTCACTTTCGAAGCTTTTACTTATTGAACCTGTCATCGAAGGTATGTTTCTTTCTAAAAATTTTAAACATTAATAAATAAATTTATAGAATATAAAATGATTTCTGCATTGTTTAAATGGGAATTTGTTGCTGAAAAGGTTTGTTTCTCTGCTTACAATTATTTTATTATATAATGATGAAATTTTAGAATATTTTATTCGTTTTTGCTGAACATGATTTTCAAGATTTTGCTTTAATTTTTGATGATTCAAAATTGATCAAGAAAGTTTTTGACAATCTTTTAAAAAATGGTGTAAGTTTTTTTAAAATATAAAGCTACATATTACAAATGTATTATTTAAAATATTCATTTTAGGCAATTCATGGTAATGAAGAACTTATTAAACAGCGATTTCTGCCTTTATTGTTTAATCAAATTTCTCAAAACATTGAAACAAATTTAAAAATCAAAGAAATATTTGTTGATTGGATTCAAAAACTTGATGTTGAAAAGAAGAAAGAATTTATTCAAATTTTGGAAGCTAAAAATGTTTATGATTTAATTTATCCAAATGAAGACGAAGAAGTAGATAATCGGTGAGTTTTTGTTTTTATTACTGTTGAATATTGAAGAAAATAGCGGTGCAAAAAATGTCTTTTTTGATACTGCAAAACAGAAATATATTTTTATATTAATGAAAGGAGAGTAACATTGAAAGCGAATGTTTTTCATACCTTTTTTTTCTCGGTCTCCTATTATTAGCGCTATTTTTGACATACTTCTTTCGCTCTTTTTAATTCACAAAACCTAGTTGTATTATTTTGAAAGTTTGAACATAAAACAATTTTTTAGAAGACTTCGTAGAAAAAGAAAAGCCAAAGATATAAGCTACCGAGATGAAAGCGATGGTGATAATGTGTGTAGTGATTACAATAATCCAAAATTTGTTACCGAAAGGCTTATCAAAAGGTATGTCAATTAAAAGTTAAACAGCCAGAAAGAAAATAATACTTTCATATTTTAGACCATCTTGTAAAACGCCAAAATTACAAAATGAAAGCTTTAAATCAAATATTGTTGTTGAAGATCAATGTTTTGAAGTATTCAATTATGTAAAAAGAAATATTACACGGAAAAAGCTTTTAATCTTTTCATCAGCAGAACAAAAGTATTGTTATGAATATTTCTGGAATAAAACCAAAAAATGTTTCATTTGTGCTGGATGTTTTGTAAAAAGAAATCAAAGTATTACTGAAACAACAACGACAGCAAAATTTTTTAAAAGTAATGGAAAAAATCGTGTTCAATTAAGTGAATCTGAGCATGTATGTGAATTGCAAGAATATATTGAAAAACCAAATTTTGAAATATTTTCATGTGATTCTCGCCAGAAAAATATTAAAAGATTAATAATATTTTTGGATTCATCTCGAACAAAATGTTACGAATATTCATGGAGAAAATGTTCATATAATTATGCTTGTTGTGGATGTATGGCATTGATAACACTGACAACAGCAAAAATTTGTCAAAAAGAAGATGGAACTGAATATATTCTCTTGAAATCAAATAAACATGTTTGTAAAATTCGTCAATTTTATCCTCAAAAATATGCTAAACCAGAAATTGTTGAAGCTGGAAAATTTAAAGAATTAAAGAATATTCGAAATGATTTTAATAATTCAATATTGATCATTTTTGCATCTGTTGATAAATCAACCTACTACAAATATTCTTGGAATGATGTGAATAAAAAGTATTATTGTTGTAGTTGTAATATCAAAAAAGCTTTTAAAAGTGCTGAAATTTGTCAAGATTCTGATGGACGTCAATTTGTGAAGTTAGGCTGGCAGAAACATGTATGCTCTCCTCGAAAATATGACCCAAAAAAATATGAAAAAGAAATTGTCGAAAGTTCAAACTACAAAATATATGAATATAAACATAAAGGAAAAATGATTTCAAAATTAATTGTTTTTTCACCATCAAATAAAACTTTTTGCTATGAATTTTATTGGCATAAAACCAAAAAAGTTTATCAATGTTGTTGCTGTCCGATGACTGATAATGTAAATGCTGTTGTATGTTATGATGAACAAAAAAAAGAATTTTTGATTCTTAGCAAATCTCAAAATAATTGTGAACTTCATGAATTTGATGGAGAAAAATATGAGGATGATGCAATTATCAAAAAACCAATGTATGCTATTTTTTTGATGGCTTCAAAAAATGTTAAGTTCTTAGTTATTTTAAAAACTGAAAAACAAGATGCCTGCTACAAATTTCTTTATAATGATCGAAGAAAATGTTATCAATGTTCAAAATGTTCTTCTTCAAAATCACATTTTTTACCATCTGCAATTATTCAAAATGAAGGAAAAGAAAATGAATGTGTATTTTTAAGCAATCAAAAACATTTTTGTGAACCTTTAAATTATTTGGAAGTTATTAATGATGCAAATCGCCAAATTGTTATGTCTCCAAATTTTCAAATTATTAAAAGAAAATCAAATCGTCGAAATGTTCAACATTTATGCATCTTTACCAATGATGATAAAAGTGAATGCTTTAGATATACTTGGCTTGAAAGAAAGAAATATTTTATTTGCAATCCTTGCAACGATCGTTTCAAAACTTTCGTTTTTGCAAAGCTTTTTAAAAATAGTCAAAATCAAGAATGTATTGAATTAGGTCCTGAAAAGCATAAATGTGAACCAATCAAATTTGATCCTGACAAAAAACCTCTGAAAATTATTAAAGAACCTGATTTCAAATTATATGAAACTTTTTACCACAAAACAAAAGTACAAAGATTGATAATTTTTGATTCAAATGATAAAGAATTGGGATACACTTATTCTTATTGTGCTAAACAGAAGGGTTATATATGTATAAAATGTAGAACCAAAAAAAATTTTGTTACTGCACAAGTTCTTCAAGATGAAAATGGTCTAAATTATGTTGAACTATGTAGAAATGAACATGTTTGTGAACCAGAAGTTCCTGAAGATGTTGAATGTAATTTTGTCAAATTACCAAATTTTAAGCTATGGGAAGAATTTGTTCAAAAGAAGCTCGTTCAAAGATTGACAATTTTCAATTCAAATGACAAAAATTTTGGCCACATTTATTCTTATCAACCATCAACAAAGCGTTACTTATGTTTACCATGCAAATATAGAAAGAAAAATGTTTTCGCTTATCTTCTTCAAGATGAAAATGGTCAAAATTATGTAAAATTAAGCAATGTGGAACATGTTTGTGTAGTAAAAAAATTATAAATTGACGTGTACTTTTTTGTATTGTAATCAATTTTTTTTTTCAAGATTTTAAAATTCATGTTTCATTGTTGTTGAATAAAATTTTTTGTTGTAGCTTTTGTTTTAACATATTTTTCATAAATCAAGAGATTTTACTATATTAAAAAAATAATAGTTTAAATTTAACAAAGATCTTAACATCCAACGTAAAACATGGAATCTATGCAAAAAAGCTTACAAGTTGAACTTAAAAATATACCGAAACCACGAAAAATGAAAGTCATTGTAGAACTCTGGGCAAGAATTTTGCACGATATTTTTTAATTGTAAACTTGACAAGGATAATCATTTTTTTCTTGACATGATTTTGAACTCATTACTTTACCCATTCCGTTTTTGGAAGATCGAATTACTCTCTTTTTCAACAATAAAGAGAAAAAAAAATTTTTACGCCATATTTCGTTTATCTTTTTTATAAAAATGCATCTTCGTATTATTTACGTGCCACGTGGTTGAGTGGATTAAAATATTTTACTGCGATTGAAAAAATCAAAAAATATTAGAAAAAGTAGTTTATTAGATTTAAACAGCATTAACCTTTATTGATTTTTATAAAGGATTAAACAACGGGGTGCAAAACTGTAAAAGTGCCAAATTGGGTATATAAAATAATTACTGTTAAAAAAATTGCTTCTTCTTTATATCTGTGGCTCTTAGCCTTTTCTTACAAATAACTGTTGTAAATTTACCTTTTAATTGAATTATTTTTTGGAAAAAAATAAAACGAAATATTCAAAATGTGAACATTAAAATAACAAAAACATGGTAAAAATGAGGGAATGCTTAATAAAAAATACATTTTTTAATTTTTTATTTAAAAATGCTGAAACATTAGATTTCCGTCTTACGCCTTTCCTTTCAAAAAAAGTTGACAGATATTTGCATAAAAATGTTTCCCTTCTTGCAAAAAAGAAATGAAACAAAAAACATGTTTTTTTTTTCAGTTTCAACAAACCACGAACTTCAATTTGGAAAAAAAAATATCAACCATAGAACTGCTAAGAAAAGAAAGAAATAAAAAAAGAATTTGTTGCTTTAAAAAATTAAACACAATGACATTTTTTTACATCTTTACACTACCGCAATAAAAATTTTTTTTTGTCGCGGTGGTGAAATGTAACGTCTCAGAAAGCTTTGGGAAAATGCAGCGTTAAATGTATTACCTGTTCTAACATCTTTTTTTTAAATGTTTAAATATTTGATTTTATTTTTATTTTTTTTATATTGGTTAAATAGGATATAAATGCTGAACAAGATTTTCTGATGAATTTACTAAACTTTGAAACAACTTACAGTTAAAAATTAAAAAACAATATGTTCTACAATCATTCTGCAGTTTTTATTCTTAATTCGCAGTATAATGCTTTTATTGATATTCCACTAAATTTGTTGTAAAAGAAATGCATAATGAAAATGAAAAATCAATAAAAGTTTTTAAACCTCATTCATTGTATTTTACATTTGCTGTGTTAAAGATTCGAACGGAAATGAAAAATATAATTATTCAAAAGAATGACAATATTTTTTAATTGATATTTATCATTTCATTTTTTCATTTTTAAATTACAAAACTTTTTAACTTTTTTGTAATTTGGAACTATTAAAACACATTTTATAAACACTCGAACAATATGAAACTTGTTTTAAAAAAACCAATAATGTGTGAATGCGATTGAGCATTTTGTTAAAAAGTTCCACACAGTTGTGATTTATAATCAATTTTTTTTTAGCCATTACTTCTAATTATGTTGTGGTCATTTTATAAGAAATAAAAAATTCAAATAAAAACAAGAAAAAAATCATTTCTCTCTGCTTATTTTTCGTAAAAATGAAAGACTCTTTGGTTTTGTGTCGGCAGTTGACGAAAAAAGGGAAAGCGAAAAAAATTTTTGCATTGACATAATTTCTTCGTGCCTTTTTTCTGCAGAAAATGCATAAAATATATTATTTTTAATAAAACATTGAAAATGGTGATACTGCGTTGCTAATTTCATTACTGTGTAGGTGTCGTTGTAACTTCTGTCTTGCAGAAATTTGTGATTTTTTAAAACGAAAAAAATAAACTCTTTCATTGATTTTGTTTGTTTGGGAATTAAGAAATTCAAATTTCATCGAAAATGACTCTAAATAAATGTAAAAAATAGATGCGAAGACTAAGACACTAATCTTAGTTTTTGCATTTATTTTTTAACATAAACAATTAGAAAAAATGTCTGTTTAAAGCACGATATTTTAGTGGAGAAAAAATATTATGAAATGATTTTTCAGTAAAAATTTTGTTTTTCAAAGTCTTGCGAAGCTGTTTTATTTAAAAAAGATAAATTTTTAATTTTGGTACGATTTTTAATAAAATTTTTTAATTTTTATAAATGCTTTTTATTCTTTTTCATGAGAACAAATGCAAAGGTCATGTAAATAATTTGTTTTACTTTAACATAAATTTATTTTTATACAACTGCTTTCTCAAATATCCAAAATATTCAAACATGATTTATTAAAAATATAACTATAAAAGTTTTGAGAGACAAATTATTTTGAAGACGTTATTATAATTGCAACAAATTTTCAAACACTTTATAAAACGCAGCAGACAAAAAACAGAATAAAAAGGAAAAAGATGTCATAGCTCCGCCCTAAAAAAATAAAAAAATAACAAAAAGATCGTAAAAGAGGTCAGTTGTGACACTTTCGTTTGTAAAATTGTTTGACATATTTTTTTTTCCGTCTGTCTTTTGAATATTTTAACTTGCAAATCAAAAAAAAACTTCGAGGTGAACAAAAAATTATTTTAATCAAAGAAATGCTTAATTTTTAATAAATGTCCGCTGAATTTTATACAGTAAAAATTTAATAAAAAAACTAATTCATATCTCCTAGTTTTTAACATTTTTACATAGAAAAAATCAGGTAATAGCAATGTTTAAAAAAAATGTTTTTTTAAAAAAATGGCAAAATTGCAAAACTACGTAAGTAACCTTAACGAATTAGAAAATGGAGAGCACCATATATAAAACAAAGTGAAGACATAAGATCTATCTATCGGGTGCGACACTTTTTTTGTAGTTTTTAGAGATAAGAGTACGAAAAAAATGAAAATTCATTGTCATTATTGAAAAGCAGCAGAAGAAGATGAAAAACCCCTGCTATTTTTTGTTTGTTAAAGCAGTGAAAACTTTATTAATGATAAAATATTGTAATTAGTTTTCGTTAAGGTTTGATAGGCTGAAAGCAAAAACAGAAAGATCCTTTATGAAAATGACGATTTTTTTTAAAGATTTATAATGTTTGAAAATTTTTTAATAAAATATTCAAGCACAGTTATTTTATGGAAAAAAGAGTCGTTCCTTGTGAGTTGGATTAATTGTTTTTATAAATTTTAAATATAATGAAATATTCAAAAAGGATCTAGAAGTATCGAAAAAAGAGTTTCTTTGACTTGGTTGTTAAAATTTTTGAATTTCTTTTTACTTTAACAATAAAAAATGCAGTTTGCACACATTTTGTACGAATTGTAAAATGGCGTTGCGAGTCGCGACAAGTTTAAAAAAGGGCAGCACCGAAAGCTTTGCATTTTATAAAAAATTTCCATTAAGATTAGTATGCTTGAAAGTTTAATATATAATATTTATTTTCTGTTATTAATGATAACAGGTTAGATATTAAAGTTTTATCAAGAATTTATGATGAAAAAGAGCTCTGAATGTGTGACAGTTTCAGTTTAAGTTTCAGATTCTTATTTTTAATATTATCATCATTTTAGAGAATTTAAAAAAATGTTGCGGTGAAAGATTTACATGAAATTATTAAAAAAATTTTATTCATTTCAAAGACGTTACTTGCTCAAAATTTTAAATTTTTAAAACACACTCATTGTGAAAAAAGTCTGCCTTCAAGGCAAATAAATAGCGAATAAAGATCAATTAATTCATAGAAACGTGTATCTAATTGTTTATGTTGTATCCCCTGTAATACTGGGGAATGAACACAAAGAAAAATTTATTTAACATTAAAATATTCAAAATATATTCTACAGAAAAAAAAGATTCATTTGCACATTGACAACATGTTTTTTATGACAAATGTTCATTTGTTTTTGCATTTCGGTTGTTACATCAGATTATAGAAGAGCAGGGCTAATTTTAATTTATTTACATCCTGTTCGAGCAACAAAAGCAGCTTGCAGACATTTTATCGGTGTTTCGAAACATCAACTTTGGAAAATGTTTATGGTTTTTTATTTTTGAAATAAAATTAACAAGTGTTTATTTTGAGAATTTCTTTTTGCTAGAAATTATTACTAAATATATTGAAATCGTTTGAAAATTTTAATTTACTATTTTGTATTTAAAAAATAAAATATTTTGTTTTAAAGGTGTTAAATATTTAAAAATCATTCGCAAATTAATCATATCATTATTCATTTAAACAACACTTATACAATAAAAATTTTCTTTTAAACATAAATGGACTCGTTTTCATATTTTTATAGAAAAATGCAACATTATTTTGAATTACTTTAACAAAAACCTTCTTATCCATTAACTCTGGCAAAATTAATATCAATGTTGGATTCTATGCAAAAACTTTAAAATTGAATTTTGAAATAATTTTAAAATCAACAAAATAATGGGGGCATTGTAAGCCATTAAGCAAATTTGCAAATTATAATCTCTAATTTGAAACGTTTAAAATGACTCAGCGATCTCTTTTTAGAGACATCCTTTTTTTGCATGATTGATTACTCTTTTTTTCTTCACTTTTCTTTTTTGATTTCAACAATAAAAAGAATGAAAAATTAAGCTTCAATTTTCTTCTATTTTTTTAAAAATTTCTTTTAACTTGCTCTCTCATTTTTATTGTAAGCAATATAGTTGGGCCCAAAGTTGATATATTTTATTATTGGTTTAATTACCAAAATTTTGACGTAATAATTAATTCCGCTCAACCTTTTTGTGGCAAAAAAATAAATAAATTTTGGAACGCTTTCAATGCATTTTGGAAGCAAATAATTAAAAATAATATAACGAAGCTTTTAAATCTTAAATTAAAGGCGTTTCGCTCCATGACGTTTGTTTAGGTTCTCTTTAAAATAAAAAATTAGAGGATAAAAAAAGGTATCACAAAAAAAGCGCTTTCATTTTTATCACTGAAGCACAGCAAGATATGACACACAATTTGTTGTCAATTTTGTAATAAAAGTTGTGCTTAAGTTTGTTACTACAATTTAAATGAACATAGCAATTCAAATGAATTGCAAACGTAACAATTTTATTTTATTGACAGCCAGCACGAATTAAATCTTTATTATCCTATTTAAATGATATGAATTGTTATTAAAATAATATCTATAACACATTCATTTTAACGAGTAATTCTATTTGATAGTGTCCATAACGGTTATCCAAAAATCTTTGATATTTTTTGAGTTGCTTTTTTGTTTAAAACTATTCAACAATTAAATCTCTCATCGCGTCATAAGTTTCTTAGTGGTCGATAAAGTGTGAATTGGTTGACAGTCAAGTGACTTGGCCATTTTCATCCCCCCTCCCCCTTTCCCCCGCAAGTGTCGAAAAATCCCCCTGCGCCCTCCCCTTTCCCCCGTGTAGGGGAAAAAAGGGGACTTGCGGGGGAGAAAAGGGGATGTCGGCACTTTG
>CABFKO010012555.1:0-10996 GCA_901766855.1 Panagrolaimus sp. ES5
AAAACAAAATTTGCAAAAAAGAACAAAAGAATTTTCCTTTTTCCCACGCTTCAACTTTCACACGCTTTTTTTTCACTTTGCAAACGGGTCTGCCGTGTAGAAATACCATAAATTTTTGCATTTCAATTGTGGTGACAACGTTCTCGGGGGGATTTAGTATAACATTTGTTTCTTTTTCTGTCAATATAATTTTTTCGCCAGGTGTTGGGTCTATATAATAAATATATTTTTTTACTAATAAATTCTGAATTACCGTCTATTATTCCAGTACTGAATCTCATCGTATTTAATGTTGCAGAAGAAAATGTACTGATTTGAAAAATATTTAAATTTTTTGAATTTAAAAATGCCGTAAAACTTGTCTGATCTTGTCTATTAATATCTAAGATCGTAAAATTATTTGATATTATCCGAAATATATCATAATCTCCTCGAAAAAATCCAAATTGAATTTCTATTGATGTTAATTTACTTGGACATGGACCAATCTGAAAACTCAAAATTATCATTCTTGAAAAAAATATTTTTGAGGAAACTACAGTAATGTTACACTGCAAATTTGGGCAATAATAATCTTGAATTCCATCAGAATTTACCAAGGTTGTATTCATTAGATGAACATTTACAGAGCCACATTCTACTATTCGATTTTCACATTGACATGCTAATTATAAATTGAAAAAAGGGATAACTTTTAAAATGTTAAAGGGGCCCGTTGCGATAAGTCAAAAAAAAGTTTCTAGTTTTTTTAGGAATACGCGGGAAAGTGGACAAAAAAATTGTTTGTAAAAAATCAACAATCAAATTTTTTTTTCGTTGTGAGAAATTTGGGACTTTTTCTTTATTCATCGCAACGGGCCCCTTTAACATTAAAAAAACTTACAAAGAAACTGAAAAGTAATTTGGAACACAACAAAATTGACACTTCCATCACTTTCAAATTTCCAAGAAACATGTTTTTCGATGCCATTTTTGTAAGCTTCAAAGAAATATTGTTCTAAAAGCAACTTTTAAATAGTAATTTTTTCATCAAAACATACGATGTAGTAAATATAAAGGTACGATAACATCTGATTTTGCATCTATGTTATAACTAAATAGGTCAATATTTTTTTCTAATTTTGTGTAATCATCATTGACACTGGCAATCACGACATTGTCTTTTTTGATAACAAAATCATAGCTACATTGAATATTATTATTATAACCTTCATTTAAATTTTTCCAAACAACTGTATATTCATCAATTTGTGTAATTGTACAATTAATTTTTTCTTTTTCTTGTTCTTTTTGTACAATACTGACATAAGCTTGAAACTCAATTTGTGCAACGAAATTTGGATCTCCTTTTGATAAATTTATTTCGAGATATTTGTCATTGTTGTAATGCTGGAAATTAAGTTTAACACTTTTTTCACTAAAAAAAAAGAAATTTTAAGTTATTTAACTTGTATAAATTAATTAACTTTATTATAAGATCAGTTGAGTTTTTGATTTTAAAAGAAGTTTGAGATGAAACATTAAAAGTTTGAATAACAATTTTAAATCCATATTCTTGTGGCGCCTCAAATCTCCAAAAACAAGGATGTTTTCGAGCTTGATTTTTATAATAATTTGAATAAATATACAAAACTTCATTTTCGTTATTTAATTGAAAAGGATGTTTTTTGTTTATTGATTCTAAACAAAAAACATCCAAATGATGAAAATTCTAGTGGACAATTTTCATCATTTTCTTCAAAAATTAAAATCCCTTTTTGGCTATAAAATTTAAACGAAGGTGTGTCAGATATTTTAAAAATCGAGTGATTCGTTGTCAAAAATAAATATCGTGATCTGTCATCCAACTGAATAAAGGACGTAAACATTTTAAGTTTCTAAAAAATAAAAATTTGTAAAATAATAAAGTATGTTAATTTATTACGGTAGCATTGTAATTTGCTAAAATAAATGTTAAATTACAAGATTCAACTTCAATGTCATTCATTGATTTCGGGAAATTAGTAGTTTCATAAAATGATATTTGATTCAAATTTAAGTAAACTGTTCCATCTGTACAGTCATATATTTTTGAAGCAAAAATTGAGTGTATAAAATAGCATAAAATAAATAGAGTTTTTACTAACATCTTAAAACGAAACAAAGAGCATTTGATATGAAATTTTGCATTAAGCATTTTTTTTTTAAGATAAATGTTGCAAATCAGTTAATACTTTTCACTGTTTTAATCCTTTAGCATTGCATTTTAATACTTTTATCTATCACACCTTCGTCTGCATTTAAAAAAAAAGAAAAAGTTGTTTATTTATTGCAGCAAAAAGTGTAAACAAAGTCAAAAACTTACACATTCCTCGATTTAAAGGCGAAATTTTGCGCAAAGTGGGAACTATAATTGCAACAAAAAAAAGATTCATTGTAATCCGTTTAAGTATATTTTATCATGCAACAAAAATTGCATTGCATATAAAGAATAGTTTACAATTTATACATAAAATGATTTATATCAACGCCCAATTTATTGTAGTTCATTTATCGGGTAAAATTTTACACATGCATTTTCATAATGTCAGATATCAAGTTACAGATGAAACCAATAATTGTGTTTTTAAAGAAAATGTTTTTATTTACAAAAATGTTCCACCTTTAACTGTCGCAACAGTGTCCTTTAATTTTGGTTCTCGCATTGTCAAACATTTTTTTGGATTTGATATGTCTTCTTCCATTTTTATTTTGCATTTATGCACAACTGCAACAAGTGAAAATGAACAAATTTTTAGTGGAATCGGTGAAAACGTATTGTTGGTAGAACTCAAGTAAGGCTTGTAACTACATGAATGTAAAATAAATTTTCAGAAAATCCTCAAAAAGCCGGTGTACTTTTTCATTCACATTTTTTGTGGGCAGCGGAAAATAAAAAATAGCATGAAAAAATATGATCAAAAAAAGAACAACAGCTTTTTGTCTGATTTTGAAAATTGTTGATAAGCAAAAATTTGTTAGAAATGAACCTTTAAAAAAAAGAGTTAATATTTCCTTTAAAGCAGGAAAAAAATCAAATAAATTTCGTAATATAATTAAATTTCCAAAATTATTTTGCAGCAGCAATCATAATGTAGGATAATTTGCATAATCCTGTCATTATTTTTCTTTCGCAATAATTTTTTTATACATTTTTTCTTTCATTTTTTATCTTTCATTCTTTTCACAAGTGATCATTATGGCGGAAGTTGTTGCAGCAGAACCTGCGCCTGCTGCACCACCAGTTGTTGCACCTGCACCAACAATAACGACTCCTTCACAAGGAAGTGATGCAGTTCCAAAACCTCAACTTCAACAAATTGAATCTGTTCGAGATGGTCTTCCAAGTGAAGAAACAATGAATGAAAATACCCTTGAAGGTGAACCTCCAAATCCTGCTGAAGCTGGAGAATATACTGAACAACTTTCGGATGTCTCAGATGGTGAAGATGAACAAGCTCAAAGAACTGCATCAAAAAATGCTTTATCAACTTGGTATCGGGTAAGATATTTTTATTATTATTGTTGTTGGCACATGATAAATTTTTTAAAAATCAATATCGATGAGAAAATCAAATACCGGTGGAAAAACTCAAAATTATATTTCACTGAAACTTTGCACCAAAGAAAATCGGCCATGGAGAAACCGATTCTCTCTGGTAATTTTTTTTAATAAATTTCATACTATAGTTACAGTAATTTTTATGCAAATTCACCACAATTTTCAAGTTGGTGGTAAATATTTTTGATTAAAGGAAATTATTTTTTTCTGTGTTCCATAAAAAAAGCATTTATTCGGATTCCCCGATCTCTAAAACCTAGGAAATCGTGTGTTTGCCTAATTCGTGGGTTTTCTTTTATTTTTTACCGTCAACTTGAAAATTCGAGCAAATTTGCAAAAAAATTACTGTAACTGCAGTATGAAATTTTTTAAAATTTTTATACCAGATGAATCGGTTTTTCCATAGCCGATTTACTATGGTGCAACGTTTCAGTGAAATATAATTTTGGGCTGTGCCGCTCTCATCTAAGATTTTTTGATTTTCTCAGTGACTGCGTCTTAAACTTTATCTTTAAACCTTTTGTTCTTATCATTTTTAGCGTATTCAACCATTAATTCGTAATAAACGTGTCCGTGTCTTTGCTATTATCAATACAATTCTTACAATTCTTAATCTTATACTTTTTATTGGATGTATGGTTATTCTTGGATTTTTAATTTTTGAAGCTGTTGAAGTAAGTTTTTCTTTTCATTGCTTTTTTACATATTTTTTGTGCCATACTTTTTATTTTCACATTTTTAGGTAAGTAATCGAAGTCGACAAGATAAGCCATGTATTTTTCAATGGACGGAATGGTCAGCGTGTCCTGTAACTTGTGCATCAGAAGAAACACCACCAATGAAAACTCGACAAGTTAATAAAAGTTCAATTATTCATGCTCGTGGAAATATGTATAAAGCATGCCCAAAAGATTTGGAATCAAGAATGGATTATGCTCCGTGTAATACTCATCGGTATGTTACTTTTATTTGTGATCAAATAGGATATATAAAAGCTGCATTTTTGATTGTGGTGTAACCAGTGATTCAGTTTTAAGTTTTGTTTATTTGTTGGTTTTATCAGGTTATATTGTTCTATCGTATACCCTTCATCAATATTTTGCATTAATAATTTAATTTTAGATGCCCTATCAAACTTTCTTCTGTTAATGAATGGACAAAATGCTTCAAATTGGATGTAATAAATTCAAAAACAAGATGCTATCAAATGCGAAATTTAACAATTGGTGATTATTTGGTTGAACTTGATGTGAAAGATCTTACACGAAATTGTGATTGTAGTACTGCTGTTAATTAATTATTTTTTGTTTTTTTTTTATGATGTAATGTTTTAAATTAGCTTTTTGTTGTAATATTTTTTTGATAAGAGTTTTGTCGTGTAATAGCAGTTATTATTTACTCGCCCAAGAAAATAACATTTTTAAATTAGAAAAAAATGCTTATAGTAATATTTTCAGCATCAAACTTAAGTCGGCAATGTAAGCAAATATATTTTTTAAATTGAAAAAAAGGAATCTCACTATAATTTGAAAAGATAATAAAAAGCTTATGTATACTGTATTCAACGGCTACGAATTTGTTTAATTGCGGTGTTTTAGTTGTTGGTAAGAAAAAAAAACGATTTTTGTGTTACAAGTGAAATCTTCTTTTAGTTTGATTTTTTGATTAAAAATATACATCTATCATTATTATTTTAGATGGTATTTTCGTAGATTTTTTGCTTTTATATTATTCTTACTTAGACCCAAAAGTACTGTAATTTACTGAAAGAATTTATTTTTTAGGACATTTTTTTAACCTGCCAATGTCTACTATATGGAATTATTTTTTTAATTTAATATTTTAATAAAATCTTCCAAATGATGAAACATATGTGAGGATTTTAACACTTTTAAAGATACTGCCCAAAAATGTATCTTGTAGGACTTTTCTTTATTTCGAAATTGTTTTTTTCGTCATTTGTTTTATATGAAATTTCTACACAACTTACTTGGCACCAACTCTTTAGATTTATAACCTTTCTTTAAAATGCGCCTTAAACAAAAAAGTGGGGCATTAAAAGAAGAGAAGAAAAAAGGTGCAAAGTGTTTTTTTTTTCAATCAATCGAAAGAAAAAGAACGATTTGATTTACGAAACTAAAAAAAATTGAATTACAAAATAGATAAAATAAATTACGATGTGTGAATTTATTAGTGAAGCTATTAAATTTTAAAAATATGGTGGCGTTTTTAAATATTTTCAATGCGTTTTTTAAATAAATTTTTGTATTAAAATAATTTTACAGACACAAAAAATGGATATCGCTGAACAAATATCAAATATGGCAATAAACCATCGTCAAGGAACACCTGTTTTTGTTCATGGATCTTCTGAACATCAGTATTTTGACTTTCCAAAATTTATAATGGATTACATTCTTGAAGATCCAAAATCCTTTAAACTCTGGAAGAAACTCATTCAAACATGTAAATGGTTTTTTGATAAAAATCCTATTGTTGTTATTTCCTGTTTACATTATAATGATGTTGATGAAGGTTGCAGAACTTGTTCGACTGCTAATTGCCGTGATCTTCGTGATCGTTTAATTGCTTTAACTGATACTTTGCCATTCAAGCTTTGGATTACAGAAAGGCTTGACATTCATCAGAAAAATACAGCTGCAGTAGGACTTATTTCTCATATTTTCAAATGTGATTTTAAGATCATCAAGCTCTTTGAACAAAAATTAAGCTTTGGAGAATTTTTGTTTTTTGCTCCTAAAATAACCTGTCTTGAAGTTGCATCTTGGCTTCGAGATTCTGATGGCAAAATTGTTCCATTTGAAAAAATTGTTGAAAGTTTACCAAAGCTTCATAACCTTACATAGTAGGTATTTCAAAATTTTAAAACGTTTAATAGAGCTTTCAGTTTTTTCCGTCGAGATGGAAGTGACGTAACACCAGATACTGCAAAAAGAATTGTTCAAATGGAACATGTCAAAAAGTTTCAAATAATGATTCTTTATCATATCCCGACTTCCTTTGATTTTGAAACATTTTCAAAGTTTATGCTTGTGAGTTTTGATTCATTTAATTTTTCGATATGCGTTTGGGCATGTAAATATCTTTATTTATATAGCTTTTTGATTGATTGATTGAAGGTTTATAGGAACACAAAGAAATTTTTTTTCTTCTCATTTTTAATGATCAAATAACAACGGAAGAATATATGGTAAAAGTTAATGCTTTTGCGGATAAATTTAAAAGTGAACAGTATGGTGCATCACAACTGCAACCACGAATTTGTTTTAATGGTAGAAATTTAGTAACAAATGAAGTTAATCAACTCTTAACAATTTATACTTTGGCATAATTTACTTATTATATTTTGTTTGTTTGAAAATGAATAAAGGTGATCAACATTTTTTTGGTATCAAGTTTTGAATCTTTTTTGTAGTTTTAAAAACGTTTGGTAATATCCACCATAGGTACCGTAATTTTCCATCATCAGAAAATTTAAAATGCCGTTTTTGTCAGGATTTTTTGAACTCAAATTTCATTTAAACATAAAAATTTTCATTTTCATTATCTTTTTGAAACTCCCTTTTTTCTTTTTAAAAAAATTGATTCCTTTTTTAAAACACATATTTTTTTAAAGCGGACAGTTGAAAGCTTTTTTGTTTCACGACATTTAAAAATGAATAAATAAATTCATGGGAATCTTTTTTTCAACGATAATTTCATTCACTGTAAAAAAATGAAATGTTTTTGTTTCACAGAAAAAGTTAATGTATGGCGTTTTTGCAACATTTTTACAGTATTTTTTTGCTTTTATTGATTTACAATGTTTTTGCATTAAATTCAACTAAAAAATGTCACGTTGGTTGGAGTTATTTACCATCTACGGGTTATTGCTATGGCTCAAATGCTGCACAGACAAGTAGCATTACCTGGACAAATGCTGAAAATATGTGCCAAACATTTGGGGGGCATATTGTTACAGCTGAAAGTGTGATGGAATTTCGGCATATTTTGAGTAATTTTTTAGCGATTTTTAACAATGTACAGTAATCCTTTGCAGGTTATTTTCATGTTTCATTTCGAAATACATGGTTCGGAGTTTGGAATGATAATTTAGCAAATGGTCGATGGAATTCTATTGATGGAACAGTTGTTGATTTTAAGTATATTCGATGGTGCAGCGCACATCCATGGGTACATTTAGGGGGGCAACGTTGCATTGGACTGGGATATGATGGAACATCTGTGTGTTGGTTTGATCAAAATTGTGTGAGTGATAATAATATGCAAGTTGTTTGCAAAGCTCCACCAATTGTTGATGTTCCAAAATCTTTTTACCCTTCAAAATATGGATGTAAACTTGGTTGGAGTTATTTGCCATCCACGGGTTACTGTTATGGGGCAAATGCTGGAAAAACAACTAGCATCACTTGGACAAATGCCGAAAATATTTGTCAATCTTCTGGAGGGCATTTAGTTACCATTGAAAGTATGAATGAATTTCGACATATTTTAAGTAAGACAATTCCAAAATTTTGTTCAACACAATATTTGTTCACTGATGTCATCAGAATGATGCAATATCAAAATTTTTAAATTTTTAGGTTACTTCTATGTTGCTTGGAGAAACACCTGGTTGGGTGTATATTCTAATAGCTTAGCTGGTGGAAAATATGAATCCATTGATGGAACGGTTATTGAATTTGCAAAATATAGTCGATGGTGTCGAACACATCCATGGAAGCAATTTGGAGGGAAACGTTGCATCGGATTTGGATATGATGGAATTTCTGTATGCTTTTTTGATCAAAATTGTGTAACAGAAGATAATATGCAAATGTTATGCAAAGCAAAGCCAATGCTTTTGGAGCCACCAATAAAAGAAGATCCAGCAGCAGCATCTCCCGAATTTGAACCTGAAGCTAATCCTACAATTCCAACCATTGCAACTGTTGCAACAACTCGTAAAATGGCTTGTTACGTTTAATTATTTCAAAAAAAGTTGTGATCATTTTAAAATTGTCAAATAAAATGCAAATTTATATTTATTTCGTTTATCACAAGCAGTCATTAATTATCACTGATAAAACTTAAAAAACAAGTTAAAAAATTTGTTTTTTGCAGATAATTCTCATTGTATATGAATTTCCACAATCATGATTATGGAAGCAATGATTCTTGCCTTCTGTGGCGCCAAAGCCAAGGCAATTTTTTCCATTTATCTTCCATGGATATCCATTTGTACACCAATTTGCATATTTAAATGGATCAACATCTTTCCCTTCAACAGTTTTCCAATTTTGTCCATCCATTGAATAAATTCCTACCCACATATTATCCCATGAAACAAAAAAGTAACCTAAAAAATTGGCTTAAAGCTTATTAAGAAAATTCTAAATAGTTACTTAAAATATGTTTATATTCTTCTTCACTTTCAAATGAAGCTAAATGACCTCCAGATTGTTGGCAGTATTTTTCTGCAGCTTCCCAAGATGGTCGAGGTGGTAAAGTATTAACACCATAGCAAGCTCCAGTGGTTGGAAAATAACTCCAACCATATGAACACATATACGTTTCAGGATAAGATAATACTGATGAAATCAGTAAGAAAGCAGCTACAGTCAGAAAAATATTTTGAAAAGCCATTGTGACAATAAAAGGCTTTTGCAATCGCTTAATTGTTGGAAAAATTTTCCTACAGAAAGAACAAAGAAAAAAATCGAAAATCTTTTTCTCACGTTTTTTATATTTGCAATTTTTGTTTCACATGTTGAGCGGCAGTTTTCAAAACGAATTCAGAAAGCAAAAACCAGAAAATTGGAAGCTCTCACAAGAAAAGATTTTTTAAATTTTTCGTTACAATTAATTAGAAAATCTTTTTTGTTTTTTAAGTTCAATGAGAGCTGTACGATCAAAAGGTTTGCAAATTTTTTTTAAATTTTGCAAAAAAAACCGAAATGGACTGGTAGACCGAAAACCAAAAGATTTCGGTCCGGTGCATCGAAACCGAAAACGAAAAATTATCGGTTGACCACCAACACTGCTATTGAGATTTTGCAAAAAGTGAAACGTCTTTCTATAAAAATAGTTTTTATCAATTATTTTGCACAAATTTTTCAAAGTCGTTAATAACAAAGTCGGAACTGCTTTTGATGTTTTTAGCGCAAAAATTTGCGTTTTATTCTAAGTCACATTTGTGTCGCTTTCATTTTGCAACATAAAAAAAACAGAAAAAAAACCATTCCCTCGCTATAAAAATATGATGCAAAAATGACATTCATTAAAATCGATAAAACAAGCAAAGATAAAATGAAGGTTCTCTTTTTTTCAACAAAAATACAATTCACTTTTTTGTCGGTTTTCTTTTTACTTCAACTTTTTGCAGCGGTCTTTTTTTCCTTTTTTTACTAAAGTTCAATGGAACCACTTCTTATGCCATGGATTTTACACCAGAAAAGACGGGCAACAAATAATTTATCACAATGCCCACCAGAAAAGAAGAAACAACAAATTATTCTTCAAAGACCACAATTTAGATTAATCTCGTTTTATACTTGGGATATGGCAGAGCCCACGAGGCTTATCTTTGCTTATGCTGGAATTGATTTTGAGGATATAAATTTAGAAAATTATAAATTATATGAGCCTGGTAAAACTGTTGTACTTTACTTTTTTTAATGTCATTTTTATACTTATTTTAGATGTCAGTCCTTCTGAATTCCCTTTGCTGAATTACAATGGCAAAATTCTACGTGAAAATGTTTCAATTGCAAGAATGTTAGCAAAAATGTATGGTTGTTGTTGCAATTGTTAAAGATTTAAATACTTCAACGATGCCATATTTTGGTGGCATTTTGGGTTTTGAATTTATTGATAAAGTAAGTTTTCATTGTAAAAATCAGTTAATCCCCAAAAACAAAAATGGCATTTTTATTTTATTTTTCGGCATTTTTTATTATTTCCCCCATAAATTAATAACGATAGTTTTAGGAAAAAGTTTTCAATGAAAACTTCAAGCCAGCAGTTTTAAAATATTGCACAATCTTGGAAAAGCATGCTTCAAAATCGACAATCAATGGATTTTTATTTGATAGTGGAATAACTTATGCTGATATCTATGTTTCACATATGATTCAAGCTTTAAATTCTGTCCATCCTGAATTGATGTCATTGTTCCAAAATCTTCTCTTTTTAAGTCAACGAGTTTTTGCCCTTCCACAATTACAAAATTATATTTTAACGAGACCTCAAAATCAAGATGCCATCTTTGAATTGATAAAAAAAGAATTTAATCCAAGAAAGAAAGAAAAATATTTAACAGATGCTTCTGAACATTGTAATTAATTTATAATTGGTAATAACATTTTTTTCTTAATAAAAAATAATAAGCTTTTTTGGTTCAATAAAAGCTTATTA
>CABFKO010012611.1:0-10983 GCA_901766855.1 Panagrolaimus sp. ES5
AAAATTGTGTTATTATATAATATTTTTTATATTATTTTTCAAATCAAAATTATATTCGAAAAAAGAAGAAAATCTTGTTAGATTACGGTAGCTTTCCACATGTTTTGCATTTTAAAAGTGTTTTGAAAATTTTTATATATTTGCATAATTAATTACCATAATGTTTATTATTTTTTTATCTATTCAAAATGTGTTTTGTAAGTTGAAAATATTCATTTTTTGTGAGCTCAACACACACATAAAGGTTGTTGTTTGTGGTGAGAAAAGAAGAAGAAAAAAGAAAGAAGGAAAATGTCAAAAGACGAAGTAAATCCCTCTGGAGCTGATGATGATCAATCAGAAGAAGATGACAAAAAAGGTGTAATTACTGCAACACCACAAGAGATGATTGATGAAATAAATTCAAAGGGTGAAAGTATTGTACAAGAATGGCATGAAACAATTATAAGAAATCCACCAAAAATTGATGCATTTTTGGATATAAATAATGCATCAAAGAATCGCTTTCCAAATGTTCTTTTATATGATCAAAGTCGGGTTCGAATTCGTGATAAACATGGGAGTGATTATTATCATGCATCATTTGTTGATAGCTATGATAAAGCTGGTAAGTGTAGCATATTTATTTGTTTATACACACATATTCTTTTTTTTATAGGTGGATATATTCTTGCTCAAGCACCATTTGATGAACATACTGAAACAGATTTTTGGCGAATGACATATCAATGTAAGCCCCTCCTCATTATCCTTCTTACATCTCTTGTTGGAAGTGGTGGAAAAAGAATGGCAAAAAATTTTTGGCCAAATTCAAAGCAAGAACGTGAATTTTGTCAAGGAAATATTCGTGTTCGTTGTTCAAATATGGTACAAGATCGTGACCATGATACATATGACCTTCAAATGTCTGGACCAAATTCTCGTGGAAATAAAGGCTCTGGTGGAGTTAAAACTCAATTAATTCAATTTCGTAAATGGGTTGATGATCGACAAATTCCTGATAATTTACTTGAATTTCGTGCTATTGTATGTTTTTTACTTTTAAAAACCTTTGTCGTTAAATAACAACTTTTAGATAAAAATTGCATCAGCTCGTGCTGAAAAAGATGACAAAGCTGGCAGTGGTATTCTTTTTCTTTGTCCATCTGGAGTTCATAGATGCGGGACGTTAGCTGCATTGGATATTATTCTTGATCGTGTTGCAGCTGAACGAAAAGTAAGTACATTTATTGATATTTAAATTTAAATGATTTTGAATAATTGAGTAAAAAAGATACTGTAATATCTGTATATAAATATTAAATGGCATATATAATTTTTAGGTTGGATTAATTGAAACAATCAATATTTTACGAAAACAACGTTATGGATGCTTTACACATTTTGAACATTATGCTCATGTTTCGGATTTAGTTGTTCGTCATGCTGTATCATCTGGTATTGTTGATCCTAACTGTATTGGTGTTCGTCCATCTTCAGGAAATTAATTTTTTGTCAATTACTATTGTATGTTAAAGGTTATATTGGAATAATAAAATTATATATTGCTACCAAATGACTTCTATAAATACAGTAATAAATCCAAAATTAAGCAGCCACGATAACCGTATCTAACAATAAGATGAAAGCAATAAAGCCACAACAAATTCCCCAACCCCCAAATATTCAAAAAAATAAATTTGGTAAAAGAAAATTTATTAAAAAGTCATAACAAAATTTATAAAAAAAACACAAACAATCATTAAGAGATAAAAAAAAGGCGTTGCACGTTTTTGCACATCAATTGAAGATAATTTATTGAGATTCAGTATGAGAAGCAGCGGTTTTCTTAGGAAGAAGAACGGCATGAATGTTAGGAAGCACACCACCTTGAGCAATTGTAACTCCTAAAAATATATATTTATATATATTAGCAAATAAAACAAAAAATATATATAAAAATCATACCCGAGAGAAGTTTATTTAATTCTTCATCATTACGAACAGCGAGTTGAAGATGACGAGGATTGATACGAGTTTTCTTGTTATCACGGGCAGCATTACCAGCTAATTCAAGAACTTCAGCAGTGAGATATTCCAAAACTGCAGCAAGATAGACGGGAGCACCACCTCCAACACGTTCAGCATAACGGCCTTTACGAAGAAGACGATGAATACGACCAACAGGGAATTGAAGTCCTGCACGAGAAGAACGAGATTTCGATTTTCCACCACTTTTACCTTTGGTACTTTTTCCAGCACGTCCAGACATTTTTTGATATTTTTCAGCAAAAAAAAGAGAGAAAGTTGTTAGAAAAGTTTGAGCAGCGTCGAATGACGAATGACGTGAAAAAAAGGGATTGAAGCTGCTTTTATACTGGTCAGCGCAACCCATGAAAAAAATTGGCGGCATTCTTTTTATTCAGGAATTTTCGTTTCAAGATCGTTGGAGTCATTTCTTTCTTTGCTGTGTTTTTTTCGATGACTGTTTATTTTTAACATTTTATCCATTTTTAACTTTAAAATTACATTTTACTACTTTTTTATGCTTTCATTTTCTACAATGCTTAAAAATAAAACCATTCTGTCGTAAGATAAATTTCAACGGTAACAATGCTGAGAACTCTCATGAGAGTGTTTGCAAATTCAAAATTGATATTTGTTCAATTTCAAATGCTGTTTATCAAATTGTAAACAATACTTTTTCAAAAGTCCTTTTTAAGAAACTTTTATAATTTCAATTTTGACAGACATTTTTTTTAAATCTGCTGTGGTACTCATATTTTTGCGTGAAAAGAATTTTAAAAATAAACTGTTTTTTATATCGGGATTTAACCTATATTTGATCAATGATAGAAGTATTTTAAATGAATAATTATTTCATTCACCTAACAAAGAATACTGTATTGTTTATATTTACAAAAAGTTGAGTGGAAAAAAGCATACCATTTTTTAATAAGATTACTGTAATGAAAATGATAGGTTTCAAAAGCTGTAGTTGCCGTATTGATTTATTTTGGCAATGTTCACATATGTATTACAATGGAATTTTAAAAATAAGATTTATGTATAACCATTTCAGAATTAAATACCAAAACGCACAATATTAAACAATAAAAAAGAAAATAAAACAACAAACGGCAAATTTTATACAAATAAAAATGAATCAGTTTTTGAGAAATGTTGATTAGAAAAAAGGATTTAAAAGCAGCAATTTAAAAAAAAGAGGCAAACTAATATCAAAGAGAAGAAAGAAGGCTATTCATTAATGGTTGAGATGGATCCCAGAGTTTCTAAGGCACTTGCAGATCGAAGAGTTCTATTCGCAGGTGCTAAAGGAGTATCTTCATTTCCAGTATGACAGGGTGTTGATGAGCTATCACTATCAGTAAATGGAAGTTCAGGAAGTGCAGATTGAATTGAACATTGAGATCCAATTTGCATAACAGATTGAAGAAGATTTTGATATTCCTGAGATTTAAGAAATCTTGGATATTTATCATTTTCAATAAGAGTTTGAATTTGTTTTTGTGCTAATGAGAATGTATTTTCTTTTAAAGTTTCATTGACGGCTGCTTTTGTTGATGCACGAATTTGTGCTTCAATATTGATTTCTTTTGGTGCAATTTCAGCTGCAACAAAATCATCATAAATTTCTTTTGCAAGTCGGGCAATCTTTTTTGAATTCTTTTTTTCATTTTCAAAAAGCTTCTGGTATTCTCGACATTTCAACAAGAAATCCAGATTTTCAGCAGAAAACTCCTTTTCAAGGAACTCTCGAAAAATCATTACACCAACTAAAAGGAATACGGTAATTATTATTTTAAAAAAGTTTTGAAAAAATAAACTTACATTTGCTATCAAAAATATTTTCCATTTTTTCATTCCAACTTTTTACTTCTTCACGAGTAGGAATAAGTGAAGGCTGGGATAAAGTTGTATCAACTTTATTTCGAAGAAAATGCAATGTTTTACCCCTAAAAATACACTGATTTTATAAATCCAATATTTCCGAAAAACTACAAAAAAAACTTACAAAAATCCTCTTCTTTGTTCACGTTGATGCTTTTCAGCAGCTTTCGCAATTTGGGTTTTTGTTGGAGGAGATGTAAATGATGCAACACGTCGAACAGATGGATGAAAGCCTCCAAATTTATGTCCAACTTTTTTAACATCTTCTTGAATTTCTCTAACAGCAATATTCTTAAATCTTAATCCATCATCATTATTATGATTTTCTTCTTCGTCATCAATATCATCATCTTCTTCTTCATGGGTAAAAGGCATATTTGAATCCATTGAACCAATATTACGTCGTTGTCGTCGCGGTCGTAATTGTTGTTGTTGTGATGGGGGTTGTTGTTGATGTTCTTCTGTCATTGAATCAATTGGTGCTTCATCAGCATATAAATAATGATAATCAATTGGATCAAGTGAAATAGGTTCACTAAATTCTGAATTTGAATCACCTAAAATTTAATTTTTTAATTTTATTGTTTAAAAAAAACTTATGATTGATCAATGAAAAAAAGGAAAAGAAAAAAATAAATTTTGAGGAAAAAAAGCACGACGTCGATAAGCCGTCGTAATAAGAGACAACACAAAAGAATAAAAATAAAATAATACTCACTGGTCGTCATTATCGATGGAAGGGTGAAACGTTTATATGCCCCTCCACGTTTATTATAGTTAATTCCACTTATTGATGATGAAGAATTTGATGTTGAAAAATCAACACCACCATCAGCATTATTACAATTTCGACCATTTAAAAGCATTGCATTTCGTGTTGATGAATTTGATGATGAAGATGTTGAAGGAGAGCTAAGATCTTTTGAATTTGAATGCATTCCATTTATCATTGCACCAGCATGGGATGAACGCTTTTTTGGGATTCCACTTCCGTTAGAACTTTGATAACAACTTGATGCAGCAGATTTTGTTGAAAATTGATTAGCTTCGGCAAATCTTGAAAGAATTTGTTGTCCACGATTTATTGTTGATGGAGTTGTCATTCGCCAATCACTTTCACCCATCATCTAAAAAAAAGAAGAATAATTAAAATCAATAAAAATCAAAAAGAAGCTTTAACAATAGAAACCACACAAAAAGAATCCCATGGAAATTTCCTTCCTTTTTTTAACAAACACAAGATTGTTTAATTTAATTCAATGTATTAAAGAAGCAAGCCCCATAACAACTATCAAATGATTTCTTTTGTTCACCTCCTCCTCCTCCAATAAAAAAATTGTCTCAAAAATATAATGCTTCTTATTCAATCATGATTTCTATGATAAGGGAACCTCATTATCATATCATTACAACTGAACAAAAACAGTCTATCAATGATGACGTTTCTACGATTCTACGGAAATCAAATAAAAACCTATTAAAAACATGTTTCCTTCTTGGAAGCCTAAATTTTATGTTTGTACTTTTGCGGATATTAAATTATTCAAAACTAATTAAACTCAAAATTTAATAAAAAATCAGGAAGACTTTCGAAAAAGAAAACCAACAAGTTTGAAAATAAAAATGTACCTCTTTAAGAGTTTGAATAGCAGCTGCTTGTAAAATTAAAGCAGAAAAGCAAGCTTCATCATGAGAAGAAGAAGACGAGGATGTTGTAGTTGCAGATGATTTGAAAGGTGTTGGTGGAGAAAATGAAAGCCGATGGCGTTTTGATGCCATTTTTGTTGGAATAAAGGGATACGGTAATGGAATATTAAGAGCCAGTTTTGCAAAAATTTATTAAAGTCAAGCAGCAAAAATTAATAAAGAGCGTTGTCTCTCAATAAAAGTGCGTGTTTCTTTTTGAATCACACAGAAGAAAAATAATGACAATTTTTTAAATGAAACAAATGACAGCGACCAAAGCTTTTGTTTGTTTTTTTAAAATCACAAAAAAAGGTTATGAAAGAAAAATGGCACAAAAAAAGAGCAAGTCCCCTCCTTTTTTTTAGTCTTTTAAAAAGTACATTAACAGGAAGAAGGAGGAGCTTTTTTGAAAGATAGAAGAAATGGCCAAAGGTGAGCTTCTCAATCTATCTTTTACATGTATGTCAAAGAACAAAATTCCTTTCTCATCAAATTTTTTTTTGCTACTACTACTAAACTATAACTTGAAGTCTTTCATTCAAGGCTATCCATCAGAAGTATCATAAAGCTTATCAGTTTAATATCATCACATCACCAAAAGTGTTTTTCGGTTTTTGCAGTGTTGTAAAAATATATATTTAATGTCTGATTTTTTGCAAAACACCTTTTTTGTTAGTGTAAAGTACAAAGTTGCAAAGCTACCGTAACCTTATGGAAATACTTATATGTGTTCGCAAAATTGATTCATAATATTATTTTATATGAATCCAAAGTACAGTAACCCTAATGTAATGAAAACACACATTCCAACATTCCTTAAAAGCTCGCAAAAAACCTTAAGAAAAAAACTATAAAATGTTGCATTTTTTCTTCTTCAAAAATCAGAAACATTAATTTTTAAATTTTACAAACATTTTTAAAAAATTGCCGGAAACTTGCTTTTTTTTCATGTTTCACAGTTGTCTTTCGTTAATCATCAAAAACAATAAAAAAGAAATGCTTTTAAATTTGACTTTGGAATTTTTTTCCATTTTTTTCACCAAAATAATTTACTAATATTAGAAACAAAAAAGAAACGAAAGGGAAAATTGAATCCCAAAAATAGAAACTAAAAAGCTGTCACTGACGCAGTCAACGAAGTTGATTCATATCAGAGGCAAAAAAAGTAGCAAAGGCAATTTTGTTACTAAACTTCAAATTTTTAATACTTTTTCATTTTTCATGAAGCCATATTTTTTTTTCTACTATGTTTCAAAAATAAATTTCATTGCTAAAGTTTATAATCGTTTTTGCAAAGAGTACAAAAAGTAGTAGTTGTAAGAAGTCAAAAAAAAAGAGAAGTTCAAAAATAATCTTTGAAATACCAAAAGGATTAGAGAAGATTGAAGAAGCTGAGAAAAGAAAATGATGAGCTAAGAAAAGTAACTAATACGTCAAAAGAAGAATACTATAAGATAGGAAATGATAATTTTTAGCTAAAAATATAAAGCTTTAAAAGTCACAGAACAAGATTATTTCAAAGATTTTGTTTATTTCCTGCAAAGAAATACATACTTTTGAAAGAAATAGAAACTCCAAAGATTGTTATTTGAAAAAAGTAACTTGAGGGAAACAAAAAAAGGAAACCTTTAATGAATCTGTTTTTTCCTACTATAGTTTTATTAAATAAAAGTGCTTCTAAAATTTGCTTCCAAAAAAGAAAAAGAACTAAATCGATTCAATTTAATCCTCCGCAATTTAATTCAAAAATTGAGTCAGTGATTCCATTACATTACTACATCTTTTGTGTTTTTTTGTTGGACCTTCAAAAAAATAAGGGTTTCTGGCACAAAAATAGAATTAAAAATAAAGGGAAAAACTAAAAGTAGAAAAAATGCGACTCATTTTTTGCAATTATTTTTTTTGAGCAAAATTAAAATAGACCAATTTTAATGGAATAAAAAAAACTGAGAAACAACAACAACGTCAAAATGAAAATAATAACACCATTTGTTCGTCTTCAAAACACTTCATGAAACTCTTTTTTTGAACACCCTTGTAATTACTTGAGAATTAATAGAAAAAAGACCCTTTGCAAAAATATAACTTTGATGTAATCCGAATGAAACTTGTTCAAACATTTCCTTGGGGAATATTCTCTTTTGCGCAATCAAATTCCAAAAAGGTTTCTCCTTTCATTTTCTCATTTTTTATCCCGCTAGATTTCTTATCTTTTGTTACCCTCTCTTTTTCAACATCTTCTTCCCCCGCCAAGAAAAATCATTTAATGCTTTTTCTTGCTTTCAAAAAAGTAAAATCGAAAAATTGTTTTAACGCCCTTTATGTTAACACATATAAGCCCACAACAAAAACACATGTATTTTGATCACAGGAACCCATTTTGCAGATTTTTACAATAGAAGCAGTAAATTCTTTCTTCTTTAAAATCAACTATTTACGTCAATAATTTCTAAGAAATCAAAATATGTTTTTTCAACCCAAAAAAGAGTCAAAAGAATTTTCATTGATTCAAAAATTATTAGATAAGAATCCAACCAAACAAAAACAAATTCCTCAATGAAAAATGAATTAACAAAACTAACCTTTATTGGTGAACTTGAACATGTACTTATTGATGAAGCCCCAATATCATCATAATATTTTTGTTTACGAATCTAAAATGGAAATAAATCATAAAGTTACAGTAACTCAGAAACAATAATTGCTCACCTTTGATTGTGATAAATATTTTCGGGATCCTGCTTCTTTTCCTAACAAAAAGTATCCACCTTTAATAACCTAAAATAGACATTATAAATGCAAAAATAATATTTAAAGAAAACTTACAGAAGTTGTATCATCCATTCCAGGGTCATGACTAGAAGGTTTATATCTTTTACCGTAATCTGGCTGAAATAAAGTAAGCATTGTAAATTCATTTATGACATTTTTATATTTTAATTTTTGATTTGGAGACATTTCCAAAAATGCAGCCGCCATCGTTGACTTTTTTTTGCAACGGATATGTTTAATAAAAAAATATTGGCGCTTCTTTTTTTTCTCCTGCTGCTCAACACTTGAACAAAAGAAATCTGTTTTTTTTTGTGTTGTTGGGTCACAACTTTTTCTTTTGCGCGGACATTGATTTATTTTTCGTACTCTTGTAGAACACACAAAAAGAATCGAAAATGGCAAAAGAAAGAACAAATAATAGCCCCAAAAGTGTTAAAAAAGGACTTACACGATCATATATTCCAGCTTTTCGAAATAATCTTTCCAAAGGAAATGACATACATCCAAGTAAATTACATACAGGACCAGATGGTGATTCTTCAACAATATAAACAGAAATTGAAAGAAAATCAAGAGCTTCACGATTTCGACTTCGAATTTTGCTAAAAAAATTAAACATTTTAATATTTATTATTAAAGCTACAGTAATCCGAAATATAAAAAAAACTCAACAAATGTTGTTACTGTATTTTAAAGAAGTAAAAAAAACTTACAAATTAAAAGTTTGAAAATATTTTGGTCGATTATCACGTTTAACAATTTTTGTTTTAAACGATTCAAATCTATTTTCATCATCATCATTATGTCGGCGACGTCGTTGTTTATCAGGATTTGGCTTTGTTTGAACTTTTACATATGAATTAACTTGGCCATGAAAGCCTTTATCAAAATAAAAAGAAGCATTTCGAATTTTTACAGATAAAATATTTTTTAAAATTGATATTTCCAAATACAGTATTCCATTTGAATTAAATTTTGTTGCAAGCATTGAAGAAAGTCCAAAGAAATCTGATGAAACAGGATGAAGTCGTTGATGATGATTTTCAAAAAGAGATGGAATTCTTTCACCTCCATCAAGAGATATTGGATGATATGATGATGGAGTACTTGGACCATTATGATGTGGATTTGTAATTGGTCGAGGATGATGATGGTGATGATATCCTTGTTGTTGTAGCTGTTGATGATGTTGTTGTTGTTGTGGAGGATGTTGAAGTGAAAGTAAAGTAGAAGTTTGAAGTGGATTAAATTCTTTTGTATATCTTAGTGGCATTCGAGGTGGTAGTTCACTATCATTATCATCACTATTATCAGGTAAAACAGGTGAAATTTCTTGTATCATTTCAAGCGTTCTTGAACGTTGCTGTTTTTGTCGATATCGATATTGTCGTTGTGAAGATGATGATGAAGAAGAATATTGATGACGATGATGAAAATCATTTTCTGAATCACTTGAATCATTTGATATTGGATAATTTCTTTCATGAAAACCACCACCATATTGTCTTCCATTTCTTTTTGAATTTGATTTTATATATGCTGCAGCTTCATGGGCAAGTAATTCAGAGCCAGAGGTCGTTGTAATATCATCTAAATCAACACAGAATCTTTCATCTTCATCACTTGAATTATCCAAACTTATAATATTATTATTATTTCGATTCATCATTTTTGAACTTGAAGAAGAAGAAAAATTGTTACGTTCTCGAAAATTGTTATTGTAATGATGTAGATCTAAACTTATTGGTCGAGATGACATTGTTGGATGATGTGATGGCAAAAGTCTATTCATTCCTAAAAAACAAATGTGTTAAGTGTATTTATTATACGATAGCAATATTGGGTGAGTAATAAATATCGGGTTGGATGAACAATAAGCACGAAATTATACCTTAAAAATATATGCGTACGACAAATTTTTTATGGTTCAATAAGATTGTAAATACATAAGTCTGCCAAAAAAGAAAGGTATTCAATAATTCCTTAAAGACAACTTTTGAGCAGATTTTTTAAGATATCCCTTCAAGGAAAGAAGGTACATATATGGGATGAGAAATATAAGGATAGAATTTGAAAGTTGTAAAATTTGATTTTTGGCACGGGATAAACAGTGTCCAATTTTGCCTTTCTATCACTCTTTAGCAGTAGAAAAAAAATTTATTAACTTGTTGTAAATCGTTTTGGAAATTGTGTTAATCCTTTTCCTTCAATGCAAAAAAAGGCGAAGGCAAAAGTTTTTTTTGTTTATTGCTGACTTTTTTTTTCAAGGATTGAATTTGAACGATGACCTCAGATTTAAAAATTGCGCAAGTAAAAAAAGAATAAGATCAAATTTCAGATTTTTTAAAAAAGTCACAAAAATAAATAACACTAACAAATTTTTGTGAGGATAAATTATTTGGATCGTGGCATTAAAAAGGGAACACATAAACATTTTTCATCGCCTGGGATATTTCGTAAAAAAGTAACAAAATATTCTCAACCCTTTATATAAATAAATTAAAAAATAAAGAGATTTAAAGATTTAAAATAAATTAAGCTGGATTTTTTACAATAAAATAAGGTTAAATTTTTATGAAAAAAATGGTATGCAGACGTTTGACCGAAAACCATTTGACCGAAAGACGTTTGACC
>CABFKO010012644.1:0-10965 GCA_901766855.1 Panagrolaimus sp. ES5
TTTAAACCCGTCATCCAGAGTATCCGCAAAAAGTTTGATGTTCTGCCAAAATTTAACAACACCTTTTATTATTCTTGTTTTTTAATAAAATAATTTTTAGGATATTGCTCCAGCAGTATTTGTCAAAATGGTTTTTGAAGTGAGTTTTGTTTTTACTTACGTTGTTTTTGTTGTTATTCTGTAAAATTTAGGCAAAAAATATGAAGTTTCCTTAGCAAATGCGGGTTGTTTTTTTATTAAAGAACTACGTTTTTTTGTAGCAGCATTCTTACTGTAACAACGATGTTTATTCTATCTCTTATTCTTTCTCTTTTAAGCTATTTCTTTTCGCACATAATGGATGTGATGTAATGGATATAATAGATGAAAAGCACAATGGTTTTTTTATTTTTGGATATAGATTATTGATATTATTCTTCTATTTTAACACAACACTGTTTGCCTTATTTAGTTTTATATTTTAAATGAATTTGAAAAATGAATGTAATTCCATTTAAAGCATTGCAGCTTTCCTTGAAAGAAGAATGGGATATTTGTAACCTTTTATCCATCTTCATTTAATGTAAACATGTAAAAGCATAAATGGTTTTTTGCATTCATGTTTCTGATTTATTTTTTTATGTGAAACGTTTAAGGCAAAATAGTTGTGGTGCTTTGGTATAAGATTAAGAACAAAAGTTTACATTCAAAAGCATTCAACCTTTTAATTTTTCACTTGCCATATTCCTATTTTAGACTTATTGTATTTTTTTTGCCTGCTGAAATAGTCACCGCATCTAAAAGTTTTACTGTGTTACTAATTTTTTTATGTTAAAACGAGTCATTAGAAATTCTAAAGTAGATATTTTTTCAAAAAATTTTTTTTTGATCGACATTTTCAT
Organism: Panagrolaimus sp. ES5; assembly: GCA_901766855.1. NCBI lineage: Eukaryota > Metazoa > Nematoda > Chromadorea > Rhabditida > Panagrolaimidae > Panagrolaimus > Panagrolaimus sp. ES5. The sequence goes on from CABFKO010012644.1 coordinate 882, forward strand.
CAGTGTAACGCCTCTGTCTTCGTAAAGGGAAGAATATTTGCCTCTCTAATAAGTAAGACAATTTTTGTCTTTAATATTACATTCTTTGCTTGATATTATTTAAAAACAGAAACAACTATCAAAAGAAGTTTTCCAAGCTTTACCTAAAAATTTGATGACTTTTCAGATTTGACAACAAGCGTCTATTTTTCGAATATCTAAAAAATGAACAGATGCTTTAAAAACATTTGACAGATATGGAATTTTTGTGTCTGATGTATAAATGTTGTAATCTTCATTTTGATATCGAATATTTTTATACTGTAGTGATGTTTATTATTATCTTTGAAACATTGTTTATTTGTCCCAACTTTTGCTTTTCTCCCCTCTCAACAAAGAGGTATTACTTGTTTTTCTCTTTTTTCTTTTTTAAATTTTGCCGACAATGGGATCGTATTTGGATCTCAGGTAAAATTGATTATAAATATTCTTCTTTTCCCCTTAGTTTAGCTTTTTGTTAGTCAATGTTTTCATAAATTTAAACTTTCTCATCGTTGCTCTCCAAGTTTAATTTCATTTTCGTCTTTGATTTGATACACAATACTCACCTCTTTTTCTATCAAAGCAGCTTTTAAAAGAATCCTTCTGTAAACATGCAAGAAAAAATTTCCCACAATTTTGAACAAGTTTGATTTAATGTTATTTTTGGTTGTATGTAGTATTGTGCTATCTTTTTTTTTCACATGCAAAGGAAGATGATACAAGCAGCTACATTGTTTTCCCTCAAATAAATGTTACACATAATTTAATTTTTTTTAATTTTTCGTATTATTTTTAATTTTATCTATGGTAAAGTTTGTTTGTAAAAATATGTTTTTTTTTTGATTTTTATATTTAACAACATTTGTTACAGTAAGAAAATACAAAAAAAATGTAAAAAACTTTTCTCAATTGCTTAAAATAAATACTAATTCCTCCATTTTTTGCCAAAATTTAACAAATATGTATAAAAAGGTTTCACTAATTTATCCATTTGCTTCTTAGACGGTAAATCCTGGTTTCCCTGTTCGAATTATGAAAGATGCTGCAACCGGAATTTATTTGCTTAAATTCGAATATAATGCTTTACTTCCATCTGCTAAATGGGTTGTTGAAAATGATATTTTAAAGAAAATGAATGTAACAGTACAAGGACAAATGAATCCCAATGATATCATGGTCATTGATCCATATAAATCAACTGGAAGCTTTTGTGCAACTGAACTTTGCAATGCCAGCAATGCCTTAAAACTTCCAACTGTTACAATTACATGTGATGGAACAGCTGTAAAAATTCTTAAACATGAATATGCCACACGTGAATATCAGAAATTATCATTTGGTGATAGCATCAACGTTGATGAAAGCAATGCTTATTATGATTTAATCAAAGAAGCTTTTGACAACAATTATGAAACTGTTAATTAATTTTATTGGCACTTTTGTCATTTTTTATTGAATCTTTGTGAAATTTTTTTGAAAAATTACTTTATTTAAAAAAAATTGTGAATACAAAAAAGTAACCATAGAAGTTTATATATAAAAATAACAGCAATCAAAATTCAAACATTATACGAATTTCCCATTCCCATACCTAGCCGAAGAAACATTTGAACATTATACTTGTCACCATGAACTTTTTCAACTTTTTTAATGTAATCATTAATGCAATGGAAACCTTTATTGTTATCGGATTTATATCTTAAATCAATCCATCCTTGTGGTTCCAAATATTTATCAACAAATTTGATTAAATCACATGGATCAATATCGTTAATATAACTGAATTTACACTCAGTTAATTTAGTTTCATTTTTGCATTGAATTGTTTCCTTTAAAACTTCTTGCGAGATTAAAATATCATTTTTATAACACCATATTCTATAAATTTTTGTTTCTTAAATAATAATAAAAAAAATATCTAACTTTAACTTTTTCATTTTTTGGCATTTTTGAAATGCTAACAATGCAGGATTAAAATTTCCACAAGATGGCATACGTAAATATATATCTATAAGCAAGGGTCCAAAAAGAATATTAAGTAAATCAAAATTTAATTGAAGACCAGTTTGAATGTCCAATTTTTGTGTCACTGATAAATCCAGTTTCGGTAATAATTTTAACAACTTTTTTGGCCGAACCCAAATCAAAAATACTTCATTAAGTACTTTAATGGATTTCCCTCCAATTTCTATTTCTGGATCGAAGAATTCTTCGCCAGGTTTTATTGTAGTTTTGACATCACCTCGTTGAATACAGCAGGATTCCAAATTAAAGATATTTTGTGTAAAATAACAAATACTAAATATTTTCATTTGACTTTTGCCACGTTGAAGATGCAACAATTTCAAAGTTTTACAACATGACATTAACTTTTGTGATGTAATAATTTGAGAATTGATAAAAATATAATTTATTAAAGTTTTTGGGAAACAAAAATATTGCGGTGCTGGATTTGATAAATCAATAAAATCAGCGAGATGAACCATGGCAACTGACTGTATTTTGCGCAAAAAAAATATGGTGTTGTAATTTACTTATTTTCCATTATGGCTTATTTTTGTTTCTCATGAAAACCAGCCCCAAAGACATTTCTTTACAGTTATTGTTTAAATGGCAGTTGTCTGCGATTTATTCTCTTATTATTGTTGAATAAGAAATTTTTTAAGTGTTTAATATATTTCTTAGGCAAACTTTGAGGCAAAAGAATGAAATTTAACGTGGGCTAAATAAATCTTTTTGTAATGACATGTTTACAACTACCTCTTTAATTTTCCTCAGCCATGTTGCAAATGTTTTTTTAAAAAAAAGTTTACCTCCAAATTAAAAAAAAATTAGGCGTTCTTTTTTTCTCTTTTTCAAAAACATTTCTAAAAAAGACAGATGAAAAATGCGTTTTTGGGTTTTGAAATTAAATTTGTGTAGCAACAACCATTAAATAATAAAATTCTTGTTTGACGCAAGTAGTCTTCAGCTGTTGTTGGTGAACAAATATTATTATTTCTTAAATGCTTCGAGACTTTTTTAAACGACATCAAAAAATTGATATTGGGTAATAATTTTTTACTTTTAAATTAAATTTGTTATTGCTTAAAGTTTGGTTATTTTTTAGAACTCAAACAGAATTTGTGTTACCAAGACTTGAATCTGCTCCTGCAATAATTATGATACATCCAACAAACACAAAAACAGATGAAGAACATTATAATTTTCCACCACCCCCAGAGAAAGAAAAGCCAATAATATTATATTCGGATAAATTTTGTGAGGTAAAATTTTTTTAAATTTAAAAATTACTGTAATTTTTGAAGTACAGTAATCCAAACAGATCATTATTTAATTATTTTAGTTAACAAAAACTACATTAAAAATATTTCATTTTCCTGAACATCCAAAAGGTTCAACAGCTATCAAACTAGTTTCAATATCATCTATCCAAAAAGTATTTTATCAAGATCAAGAAAGTTTTTTTGATTGTTGCTCAGTTGCAATTGTTGGATTAAATCGAAAAACTTTATGGGCATTTGATTATGATCGATACACTTTCTCCTGCTGTTGTTCCCCGCCACCAACTGAAACAAATATTGTAATAAATTCTGGGCAACAAATTAATTATGGTTTTACTGTTCTTGATGGACCTGTTTTTACTGCATCTTTAAAAAAGATTGTTAATTCGAATGTTGAATTTTTTGAAGGAATACCGTAACTTTTGTTAAATTTTTATTCATTTATTTATACATTTATTTAATTATTCCCGTTTTTAATAGAAAAATTTAAGTGAATTAGTAAAAACAAAAAAAGTGGCAAGTGAAATAATATAATAAATGGAATATTTTGAAGATACATTTGTTCTAATAAGTATTAATATATGAAGTACTGTAGTTTTCTTTCTGTTGAGAATTATCAGGTTCGCATTTGAAGAAAATCATAAACTGTTTCATAAACAACAAGCATAATAGCACCTAAAGTATTGATGTAACTCCTCCGTCCTTTCCCCGGTTCGACGGTCGTTTTATAAAAAATAGTGTAATTTGTTGCTTTTGGCTTTAATTTAAAATTATCAAAAATATTCTATAAAATTTATTTTGGAAATTTCTAAACTTTTCGAAAAATATATGAGCGAAAAAAATTAGAAAATGTTGGGGGAAAAGAAGGGGGATGAAAATGACAAATCAAATAACAGACCTCCTGGACCAAGACGCATCACTAAAGCAACTTTTTAATATTAATATTACAGTAATCCTTTTATTTTAAAACACAAACCTTTAGGTAATAGTCCACGATATAAAGCTAAAAAGCCTTCTTGTCTTGCCACCAATGACATTGATTGAAAACATCCATGATAAATTCTTCCAGTTGGAGGTTGAGGGCCTTGAATTCGACTTTTTGCAACATCAAATGGAATATTTGCAATTGAAGCTAATGAACCAGCTGTAAAACCAAGTAGCAGACGAAGTGGAACAGAACCTTGTGAATTTCCTTCCGATACCGGAATTAAATGTTTAAGATTATGATAAATTCCAAAATAAAACATATTCCAAACACCATTTCTTCCAAGGGTTGCATCAAGACCACGAAAAATTCCTTTTGTTCCAAAACCATTTTCTTTAATAATTTCTCGAGCAACAGATGCGGTAGTTCGGGACTAAAAATGTTGTATAAAAATGATGCAATTAATAGTAATATTAAAGAAAACAAACTTTATCAACTCCAGCACTTCGATCAGATTGCATTCGAACTTTTACAGTTTCAAATGGACAAACAACCACTGCTTCAGTTAAACCAGAACATAACCCCGCAAGTGAGAGACTCATCCAAACAGGAAATCCATCGAAAGCAAAAGCTTTTTTATATTGTTCAAAGGTAAAAAATTTTGTTGCCCTATAAATTTGAATAATTTTTTGGCAATTTTTTTTATCGCGAAATTTACCGTTTAGGAGTCTCTGCTAAAATGGGCGGAAGAATTCCCTAAAAAAGTTATTTAAATAAATTGCAACAAAAACTACAGTAACCACAAACCTTATAAAATCCCAAAAATCCTTCATTCTTTAAAGTTTGATTAAAGCAATCCGTTAAACCTTTATAATTTCCACCTTGAATTTGAAGTCTAGTTTTTAGCAAATCCAATGGATGCATCAAGCATACTTCAACTAAACCAGCAGCCCCACCAGCTGTGATTTGTCTCCCACCATCTTTGATCTTTTCCATCCCTGTTTTTTGGAGGACTTCAAAAAAGTGTGTTAATTTTAAAAAAAACGTGTTAGAAATGGTTAAGCACAAAAGGTATACGGTGGTAGCACTTGAACAAGTTTAGCAAAAATACAAAATAAAAATAAAATTCTGTAAAAAATTGTTTATTTTTGATCAATACAAGTATCAAAAAACCGGTAAAAATAAATAACAAAAAAAAGTGTCAACAAAAAAAGAAGTAATATTGCACAATAAAATAATATAAGATAAGATAATTTAAAATAACTGAAAGATAAAAGGCACTTAACAGATACAAAAAAAATAATTGAAAAAAGAAAGGCGAGATTCATGCAAAAAACAAAAATAATAAAATGAAACCGGTAATAATGCTGCAACAGATATGATTGAAAATATTTGATATAAAATATGTAAAATTTTGATTAATTCTTTTCAAGATAATAATCATCAACTGTTCTCATTTGTATAATTCCACATTCTGCATTTCGATCAATTGGAACATGTGGTGCTGAAAGCATTCGTTGAGAAGATGTTGGATCCCAAGATGTTTCAGCCCAAACAGTTGGTTGGCCTCGACCAAATACTGCAAAAATAACTGCTGAAAGAAGAAGAATAACAGCAATTGCCAAGAAAACAAGACGCCAATATCGAAGTAAACTAAAAAAAATAATGATTAAAATATTCAAGATTACTGTAGCAATAAGAACATACTTTAATGGAGTAAAAAATATTGTTATTGCTGGTACAAATATAAATGCAAAACTAAATGGAATCATCATATTACTAATGATATATTGAGAATAATATCGTCCAACAATAATTGAAGATTGAAAGAAACCATTTACAGCAAATCCAAGGGAAAATAATGCAGCAAAATGTACAAAACTAAAATTATACTGTACCTAAAAAGCAAAGAAATGTTTTAAAAAACTATTACCTCACAAAAGTTGAATATTCATTATAATGATGTAAAGCAGCAGAAATTGCAAGACCAACAAATAGAAAGGCACAAATAACGAAGGCAAGTGTATTATAGAGACGAACTTTAAGAGTTAAACCACAAACATTAACAAATTTATTCAATAAATAACTAATCCAATGAACAAATGCCTAAAAAACATAAACATGTTAAAAATAATAAAGATTAAAAATACCATTAAAATAAATGGAATAATTGCAAAAGAACCAGCTTGATATGGTATTAAATGAATTACAGTATTTGCATAAACAGGCAAAAATGTAATGAATAAAGCAAAGGCACAAAAATAACCAAATGCAGCCATCCAAATTGCGATAACTGGAATTGATTTGAATACGGTAGAAAAAACATTATGTTCCATAATTCGGTTATTCTTAAAATTCTTACATAGATACTGTAATTTTCAAATAAAGAACAAACCTGTGCTTTTCCAGTCATCACTTTATTCAATTCTAATCCATTTACCCATCGATGCTTTTGTGGTGTATCACGATAAAAGATTAACCAAATAATTGATAATACAAATGCAAAAATTCCATGAAGATAAAAAATAAGATTAAAATTTTCATCACTTATAATTTCATTTGTAAATGACCAAGAAATAATTGGTGCCAACTACCAATGTTTCAACAATTAATTAAATGAGTGTATTTAAAAATAGAACTTACAATTAATGCAGAAATGCAGGTGCAAAGAAACCACAGCTGTTCTTTCAAAGATGCCCAAGAAACAGCATTTTTTCCAATAAAATTAAAAACAGGACCAAAGGCAATTCCTTGAAGAACACGTATTCCAATAATAGCATTATGACCTTTAAAATAAAAACTTTTTTAATAGAAAAATGAGTTAAAACAAACCATATGAAAAAAGGAATGGAATAGCTGTTGTTGAAGCAGCAGAAAGAATTAAAGAAACAAGAATAACTCGATGACATCCAATTTTTCGAAATAAGATACTTGAAAAAACATGGGACAAAAGCATTCCAACTCCAGGTGCAATAAAAAATAATCCATCAAAAAGTTCATCATTAAATGAACGATCAAAAAATGATACACCAGAAAAATCTGTTAATCTAAAAAATAAAGCTAATGAAATTAATAAAACAATGAAGTCATCATTACTTTTCTTCTTTTGTATCCAAAACAGTCTTTTCATCGCCATTTTTAATTGCAAGTACAGTATCTTTATCATTAATTGGAAAACCTATAAAAGCAAAATATGAAAGTTACAGTAACCCAACAGAGATGTAAAACTGACCTTTTGATGGAGCAGATGCCGTTGTTGTTGCAATAAGAGGAGCAGCTTCACGAGTTTCTTCATTTAAATCACTATCAGTATTATTATTGTTATTAATATCACCAGGTACTGTAGCTTTTGTAAGAAGAATTAAACGAGTATTTTTAATTGTTGGCGGATATGTTGCTGCTTCAAAAGCCGTTTCAACTGAACTATCAACAGATGGAATTGGATATCCTACAACAGAAAGATCAATTGTAATTCTCACTATAAATAAACAAACCTTCATCAACATCCATTTCGGGCTTCTTTTGAAGTATTCCTTTGTCGTCACTTTGAAGCTCAGATATCAAAGCTTGAGTTGAAAATTCATCTTCTTCCATTGGCACAGGAGCACCTTCTTCTTCTACTTCATCTGAATCAATATCTGTTTCATTAAAGAGCCTTTTCACTCTCGTTAATGATGTTTCAGATGGAGGCAAACCTTAAAAAGCTTCCATTACAGTAATCCTTCATCTAAAAAACAAACAAACGAACCATAAGTTTTTGGAGATAATGGTAAAAAATGTTTTGGTATCAAAGTTTCTTTATGAATAATAGCAAAATTTAATAAAATTGTATTTGAAAAAAGTGAAATAATACAAAAGAATGATAGAAGTAATATCAAACTTCGAGCATGATTGATGAAACAACAACAGCATGTCCCTTTCATTGACATGACTGTTGTTGTTGTTGCTGTTATTTTATTGAATCAAATCTATAAGCAACAAAATGGAAATAAATTAAATAAAAGCAACAAAGATAAAAAAATGTTCACGATTCAAATTAAAGACTCGTAAAAATGGTTCAAAAAAAATTTCAATGAAAAAGGAAAAAAAAGGAAGCAAATCAAAGATCGAAAATCTTTGATAAAAAATAGTAATAAAACTATACGAAAAAAGGTACAATATAAAATTTGTGGTTAAAAAGTACAAAAGTTTAATCATCCCAATATAATCCATAAAAATCCGAAAAGAATAATTTTACAGCAAAAATACAATTTTGAAAAGTAATAATATTGTTTTTTTACAGTTAACCTACAGTTTTAGGGTTAAAAAAAGTCGAAAATAATGTCATAGATGCATCTTTTAAAAAAAAGTGATTATTCAAACAAAAATTTGAAACAATTTTAAAGAGATGAATCAGCAGCTTAAAAAAATGAATGTTAAAAAAGCAACACAATGTTTGATAGGAAGAAACATAAAAAAACAAACACGGATAACAAAAGTGATGATGAGACACAAACACAGACAAGATAAAAAAAACAAAAACAATTATTCTTTTTTTGACCGTTTAATTTTTTTTGGTGCATTTGGATAAGCTTAAAGCTTAAACAAAAGAGATTTTAAAGCAGCAGCAATAGATCTTGAAAAAGAGAATGAAAGCATAGAAGAAAAAAAAAGAAACCCATCTGTTTTGCGGAAAAAAAAGAAAGAAAAATGAATTGTAATTTTTTTTTCATTCCAAAAACGTTGCTTTTTTTGCAACATTTCATTCAATTCAATTTAGCGGTCGGTGGTGGTTGTAAAAATCTAATAATAATAATCCATCATAATCATATCCTTTATTTCAATTTTAACGGATTTAAATCAAAACAAAGCAAATCAAATAATTTTAGTTTTTAAAACAATGTAACGCATTTTTGTTGGGTTATAAGTTTTTGGAAGGGGGATGACTGATGACGGAAAAAAGAAACATATATTTTTTTACAAAAACAAACAAATCAATATTCACTTTTTTTCTCGTGTTTGGTTGTTGCACAGAAAAGGAAAGCAGAAAAAAAATGAAGAAAAAAAATAGAAGGAGGAAAAGAAAAAGACCGATTGAATAACTTTTGGAGTTTGTCCTTCCGATTATAATTCTTTTATGTTTTTCTGTGTTAGTTTCTGGTGAAAAAAAAAATCAAAAAAAAGGGTTGCGCGATCAACATTCATTGATGCGGATGATGGAATGGAAGGGGTAATGATAGAATAAAAGAATGATGAGCAGCAGCAACAACAACAAAGGAAAGACAAAGAAAAAGAAAGATGAGATGAGATGAGAAACAACACAAAAATATAAAATAGAGAAGCAGACGACTTACTTACTTGAAATTATAGGTTTTTTAGGTGAGTAAGTCTTTTCTTTAGGGTGCGCCAAAAAATAGTTTGTACAAAAGAGAGAGGGTGCTTTTTTTCGACAATGATGATGATGAGAGAAAATTGATGAAGGTTGTTGTTTTTGATGGAAGGTGAAAAACACTAAAAAAATATACCAGTCCGAATATTGCTCATTTCTCTCTCCAAAAACAAGAGAAAAGGAGAAAGGTGAAGTGACATTGCCTATATTTTATTTTCGAAAAGTGAGTCCCGTTTTTCTTCTTTCTTTTTTGACCCCGAAAATGAAAAAATATTTATGGTTTAAAACAAAAAAAGTGGTTTTTATTTTGAGAAATCCCTGCTGCTTCAAATCTTCAAACAAGGATAAAAAGCAAAAAAAAGTATGAATGAAAAAAGTTGAAATGAAAGCTCAGCAGCTTGAAAAATTTGAACGTAAAATCTTTCAAGTATTTTGGGGTATGCAGACGTTTGACCGAAAACCATTTGACCGAAAGACGTTTGACCG
>CABFKO010012655.1:937-10964 GCA_901766855.1 Panagrolaimus sp. ES5
TGACACAAGTGGTCGTCACCGCAATATTCTCCTTTTGGACAACGTTCTTCAATATTACATAGCATGCGGTGCTAAAAATGATATCGTTTTTATTCTGTTTAATAATAATTAATTATTTTTTTAATGAATTTTACTATGACAAAAAATTTTCATAGCCATATTTTTTATTTTATTTATGTATAAATTTTTAAAAAAAGCTTACAACACATTCACCATTTAAGCACTGATATTTAGGGGGACATCCTTCTCTACACCCATGAAAGGGGCGGTTGGCGTTGGATGTTGCAGCAAAGACAGCAAGGATAAAAATTCCGATGAAAAGAGCAAGACGAACCATATTTCTGAAAAAAGTATTAAACTTTTTTGTTTGAAGAACACAACAAGTTTTACCGCAATTTTCACGCTAAAAAGCAGTATTAAAACCAAAAATACCATCTTATCAAAATTCTTGCCTCAATTGTGCGACTATTTCGTACAACTGAAATATTTTGGAAGAAACTGCATTCTCTTTTATATCATTAAATAACTAAAGAAAACCCTTTCTTTCCTGCATTTGATTATTGCTTAATAGTGTCTGCTGTAACAATTTGTTTTTCTGCTAAGTGATTTTTTATTTAAATCGTATAGTTCTCGAAAAAAACAATAATAATGACAAATTTCACTCTTTTGAAAGCTGTTGCCACGTTACAAAATCATGGTTTTTTGGCGTCTGTTTTGTTGTTAATTGATTTTTAATAAATTTGTACTATTTTAATTCACAGTTTCATTGATGCTATCGCAATTATTTATGAAAGAGTTGTTTGCCACATAAAAAGTCAACGTCACTTTTTAGTACAATGATAAAAATGGATATAATGTTTTGCATAAATCATGTATTTATGAAATTAAAAATGCCAAAAATATCCAAAAAATGGCAAAATAATTAAGAAAACAGTTGATTTTGCAATTTCCGATTTTTGGTTTCTTAGAGATTTTTACCTAAAATAGTGAAATGCATACGGTGCATGAACTTAATAAAAACCCTAAAAATAAGAATAAATGAATAAAAAATACCCGTAAGTAGCGTCACTTTTGAAATTAAACGTAATAAAAATATCTGTTTTCAATTTTTTTCGTTTTTTGCATGTAATTTTTTTTATCCATCTTCAATTAACAATTTTTTATAACAAAAAATGTTTTCTTCATAAGGGTGTTTTAACAGACAGCAGTATGAAATGATATATCTTTTTATTTCATTTATGAATACATACATTAAAAAATAATAGTTTTAAAAGTACAACATTTGTTACAGAAAAAAATTTATACTTGAGGATCAATATCCCAACTTCGATTAATTTTTACATTGCATTTACTTTTTTCATTTTGTTGAAATTGATGCAACTTTGGTTTTTTCCATCCACCAAATGTTTGGTATAAATTTGTTAATTCTTCCTAAAAATGTTATGTTTAAATTGGAAAAAATATTTAAATATCTTCTTAGAAGTCAGTAAAGGAAAACATAAAATATTTCATTTCAAAAAGTTTAAAATTCTTTTTATCTTGCCGACGTCGGATCGGAGAAAATTTAGATTCTAATTAAAAAAAGTTTCCTAAAAAAATTATCGTGATAAAATATTCTAGAGACCTGGTAAACTTACAGGAGTTCGATTAAATCTGGGATACCATAAATATTTATTTTTTGCAAAATTCCAATCAAGACCAACAATATTTTTCCAGCTATCATTTTGTGTATAAATTCCAACCTTTTCAATTCTTTTTTCAGCTTCAACAATTAATTCTTTAATAAAGGCTCGATTATGATCTTTATCATCACCCCAATTACCACCATGAACTTGAATATCCAGCCAAAGTTTATCAATTTCAAGTTCATTATCTTCAAGGGCGGCAAAAGTTTCTTCCATTTGTTTTGCAGCAGATTGACGACATTTTGGTTTAAGGCATGGAAAAAAGTAACCATGAATTTCTTCAAATCCGCCAAGTTGAGCATTGATAATATTTTGAAGGCCATCAAAGTCTACTTCTCCTTTGCTTCGATAAATTCGAGCAATAAAAAATTCATTTCCATCATTTGCAAGGCATTCGAAATCAGTGATTGAAACATTTTCCATTGTATCAAAACCATATTTTCTGCCAAAAATTGATGAAGCAAAAATAATGAAAACTAAAATAATACAAAAAAACTTCATTTTTGAGAAGCTTGATTTTTGAAGCTTGAATTTAAAATTTTTATATAGCAACGAAAAATATTCAAAAAACTGATAAAAAAATGTTTTTTAAAAAGTAAACAAAATTTCGACGGCTGCAAAAAGCGCAAACTGATAAAAAAATCGTACTTTTTTTTAGATATCACTGCTAATAGAAGTGTTTATTTATATACTTTTTAAAATAGCAAGATTTTTTTCTTAATTAACTGATATCTTTGATATACGTCAATGATGTAGAAAAACAAATATTATAAAATTAGCCAAATAACAAAAATATTTATTTTATTTCAAAAATCGTATTGCCAAAAAATATGAAGATTTTAGCAGTAATAAATCTATTAATTTTATTTTTTACAAATGTTCTAACTGCTGAAAATATTGTTTGTAATGGTACTCTGGAATTACAAGAAAATGAAATTTTATTTTTTGAATCTCCAAATTTTCCTTTGCTTGTAAACAAAACAATTTTGAATAAGTGTGAAATAAAAATTACTGGTGATTCTGCAAAAGTAAGTTTTCACTTTATATAATATCATTAAAAAATCAGACTTTTTTCGACTTAAATTTTTGAGAAATGTTGATTATTTTTTATTAACCATATTTATAGACAAACATGTATTTGATAATGGTTTTCACAAATGGATATATTACCCATGGAAAAGTTGAACGAAATATTACTGACATGTATGTATTATTTTGCCATAAAAATAACTTTTTTTTACCATAATTTTGCAGCGTTGATGTGACAAAAAAAGATAATTATTTTTTTACACCAGGAAAAAGCTTAAAATTTTATTTTTCAAATTCACTTACATCAACCGGAGCAGAAGCATTTCAAGGATTTGTTACATATGAAAAAAGAACAAAAACTTCATGTTTACTTTCACAGAAAAAAGAACCATATCAATTTAAAAATAAAAACGAAATTTATTATTTGCGTTCTTCTTTCGGTGGACTTTATGACCTCGATAAATATTATAACAAACGAAGATGTTTGTGGAGATTTAACGCCTTACCAGGTTATGGAATAAAGATTGACATTTTGGGGGCTAATATTTTTTCAACAAAGCTACAAATTGTTACTGAAAATGTTAGAGAATATTTAACCGGGTAAGATAAAGCATGCAAAAAAGCACTGTAATTTGATTACAGAAGAGGTCAAAATTATCTGGACAAAGTTGTTTTATCGGCTTTTTCAAATTTTGAAGATAAAATGCTAACATAGATTATTGTGACCAAATTTTAAAAAGTAGATGGATTAAACTATCCATGTTTAAAATAACCACCGGAGCTTCATTTTTACAAATAACTTGTGTTTTTTTGCAGTCCAACAACCAAATATTACAATGATTCACAAGCAGCAATTTCATATAATGATAAAGAGGGAGCATTTGAAGCAAAAGTTAGCCAATATAAACTACTTCCAGAATTTATCCCCCAAGATACTTGTCTTTTTGATAACACAACTCTTACATGGAAAACAAATCCTTCCACAGAATACGGTAGCCGAATACATTGTTGGAAGCATATTGAAATTTTGCCAAACCATGAGCTAAAAGTGACATTATCAAATTATATATTTAATGAAACTGGAAATTTGCTGCAATTTTATACTGATGGAGATAAATTTTTTCCTTTTCAACTTTCTGAAAATAAAGCATATATTTTTATGCCATACCGTAATAATAGTGTTAGGAATTTAACATTTGAATTTAAAAGTGATGAAAATGTTGTAAATCAAAGGTTTAAAATGGAATTTGAGATAATTGGTAATTCAATTAATTATGAAATTTTTTAAAATAGCATTTTCTGAAAAATTTGTTTCAGAATGCAAATGCCTGCCAAAAAACATGACTGTTTCATGTTCAAACGGTATTTCTGTAATCCACTCAATAATGAATAGAGATGATCACTTTTATTGTGCCAACCATGAATGCATTGTTGAGGTATTAATCCTTTTTATCACACATCCATGCAAAAAATTGTTATTTTTGTTAGCGTTTGGCAAAGTGTTTTCAGTGCCATGTGGTTACAAATTTGGCGTTGAAAAACATTTTGCCAAATAACAAATAATAAACTTTTTGTTGCCATGATATTACTGTAACCGTGTGAATTTTAGATTTCGACAAATGACTCATGTCCTGATAATCATATTCTATTAGAAGTTTCACTTGATAATAATCGAAAAAGATATGATAGTTTTACCGTATATTCTGATAATGAGAATTTGATCAGTATGATAAATGTTTCATCCATTGTTGAAACACACAAAACCGGTCAAGCTTTAATTTTACCAAATCGAAAAACAACTTTATATTTCAAATCATCGTACGATACTTCAGAGTAAATTAATTTTTAAAAAGGAGTATTAATTTTATTTTATTTAAAAATAATTTTAGGGAATATCTTGAAGTGGTAAAATTGACTTTAAACATTACATCAACAAAAAGTAAGCTTTTAAAAAAATGATTTTTCATGAATTTATGCAAATTTTTAAATATTTTAGAACCAAATCGTTTATCGAATATTACATTATCCGAAAATTTACCATTTATTCACAATTTTGAACTACCTTTACATTCTATTACAACTGTAAATCTGCCGATGAACGTTCCAGAAGGGTCATATTTGGAATTAACATTTGATCCAAAAAAGACTGAAAATCGAAATTGCATAATTTTATTCAACAATACAGATCTTTCTCGAAGACTTTTAATAGAATCGTAAAGATTAATTTTATTTTCAAAATTGTTTTATTTCGGCATATTTTAAGGTCTTCATTAAATCTAGGTTCAACAGTAACCATTTACAATCACCAAAAATGTGCCGATGATAATATTTTATTTTTGGTTAGAATGAGATCAAGTAAGTTTTGACCTGATATGTTGACAATTATATCAGTTACAGTAACCCAATGAGAGCTAACATTTTTTGTATGAAATCGAAATATTGATCTTTTTTCGATTTCATAAACTTCTGACTCCAAAAATCATTGATTTTCAGATTCTTCAAAAACATGTTTAATGCAAAATACGACATTA
This sequence comes from Panagrolaimus sp. ES5, assembly GCA_901766855.1. Classification (NCBI taxonomy): domain Eukaryota; kingdom Metazoa; phylum Nematoda; class Chromadorea; order Rhabditida; family Panagrolaimidae; genus Panagrolaimus; species Panagrolaimus sp. ES5. The sequence goes on from CABFKO010012655.1 coordinate 6,183, forward strand.
TATTCTGATGGTAATCATCTATCAGCAATAGCTGGTCCAGAAGGTCCATGTGAAATTGTTATTTTAAATAGTCCCGGAGGAAGCAATATCAAAAAGTTATGGACAAATTCTATAAAGGAAGATGTCATACTGTATTCATATTCCAACAAAAAACAAGAATTATTAAAATTTAAGTAAGATGACATGTTTTTAACTATAAAATTTTAACAAGCTTTTAGTCAAAATTCATTGAATGTATATGAAAAAATGACATTTAATTCAAGGATTTATGTGCTAAAAATTCCTTCAAATAAAAGTGTTTTAATTGAACAAAGTCAAGGAGATGTAATTTTTTCGAAGCCATTGTTAAGCTATTATGAAACAAAAAATTATGGTGCAATTTTTACTAAAAAAGCGAAAGAACCTGTTAAAACAAACTTTTTAATATCACCAAATTTGGTGGTAAATTTTACCATTCTTGATTTTGATTTGTCAAAAAATGGATATTTACAAATTCTTCAGTCAAAATTGAAGCTTACAAAAAAGTAAGTTTTTCTTGTTTTTTTATAAATTAAAAAAATTGAATTTTTAGTTTTTCCTCAACCAACAATTCTCATATTATAAAAGGAAGCGACGGAAAAAAAGTTTCATTGATTTACAAAGATAATGAAATTGGATATAGAGGTGCATTGATAAATATTGAAGTTTATCAATCAGATTTTTACCCATCATCTACAAGCACAGAAATATCCACCACCGAATATCTTTCAACTAAAAATGTTTTTCATGAGAATGATGAAATAATTGCTGTAACTTCTGATACTGGTTTGTATCGAATTAACTTTGTTTTCGTTGTGATCTTAATTTTTAATTTGAATAAATAAAAAATATTGTAATTTATTTTGTAGAAAAAAATTACAACGTTTTTCTTGGTCAAATATTTGTTGAAAATCAAACAAAAACTGATCACAAAATTTTTAAACAATTACTTGTCTTTGAGAAACCCTAAGACAAATATAAAGAAATTTTTTTTTAATCCATACGTCATAAAATAATACGCATAACAAAAAGGTAAAAGAAATAAAACAATGAGATATTTTTTCGACAAATCTTAAAAAGGCCAGCAACCGCAACGTCTAGCCCCTAAATAGAGAAGTGGAATTCTTGTTTCATGATTACCTTCGAAACTTTTTTATTGACATTGTTGACTTTTTGTTATCATCTTCGTATTGAATGCCTGAACTTTGACCGACAACACTTTGACCGAAAGAACTTAATTATTCATAGAATTCTGTTGCCGATGAAAATTAAAGAATAAGGTTGAAATTTTTCTCAAAAAAAATATTTTGACAAAAAAGCTTTTCAATTTAAGTGCTAGAATTTTAAAAGGACAAAACTAAACAAATCTTTTGGATTCACAAAATAGATTCATCGAAGTGTCTCAACTTGTAGCAAGTTGAGACACTTCATTAAATAAAACAAGTTTGAGCAATAAAATGAATTTACAAAAAAGTATACAAAAATTAGACAAATAAAACTAAAACAATTACTCTTTTTTCACAAAAGTGCATTTTAATTTCAAAATTTGACAAGATTTTTTAAGTTGTTGTTTGATTCGGCTTTCTTCTTCTTCATTATAACGATTAAAAAGATAAAAAGCAATTTCTTTTGGATATTCACCAGTTTCAGTTTGAATTGCTTTTAAATGTTCTTTCAGAAGCAAAGCCATGAGAAAAGCTGGAGATGCTGCATTTCGATTTCCATTAAAATCATTAAATCCAATCAAAATTGGGTACTTTTCATTTTTGGATATACCAAATCCCCATGCTGCCTTAACTTTGACATTATCAGCAGGCATGGACATAATTGAAAGAATATCTGGGAAAATTTTTTAAATAGATTTAATTAAATAAATTTTTCAAAAGGCTACCGTAAACAACTGAAATTGGCTTTGATGCATAAGCTTCAACAGCCTTTTTGCCAATAATCGGTTTTTCATTTTCAAAGTATACAACTAAATCAATGCCAAATACACCTAAGTTTTTGGTTTTATTTTTAAATTCTTTCATATTTGTTTAAATCTTACCATTCCATCCTTCCAAAAAGAAATAATCATATTTATTTCTATTTTTGCTGGCACAAATAAACGATAAATTATCCCGGAAGCCAATAATTGGAACATATGTTTCAAGATTTTTGGCACAACTTAGACGAAAATTGAATTGAATTTCCGGCACAATTCGATGAATTAATTGGTAATTTGGAAAGTTATCTTTGTCAACAGTTAAATCAATAATATTTTCATGGCATGGTTGATCAAGAATTATTTCACTTAAAGTGTAAAATTGACCAGTGGTTTCATCAAAATGTTTCAGCTAAAATTATTTTTAAAGAAGTTTAAGTGGTTATCCTACTAAAACAAAGGTATTTTCAGAACATCCAACACATAAAATTTTATTAATGGTTTCAAAAAAAAAATTAGCTTATCAAAATTTGTAAACCATTTTTTAAGCCCGATTTGAATATAATTTTTAACAAGCGTGCAAAAATGGCATTTTTTTTGTTTTTTTCTCCAAATTCTTAAAAAACTACGAAAATGTTTAGAAGAGGCAAGTATGGTCTTTTAATAAGAGCTGTAGAAAAAGTTGGGAAATGATTTTTTTTTCGTGTTTCTTTAGCTATTTTTGTTTTACACAAAATATGCAATATAAAAACAAACTTACAAAATATTTTGTTGGAAAAGTTGGAACAATGCAAGATTTTTTCAACGGTAAAGATTCTCCGAGATTTGTTGACAAAATTTCATTATTAGTGCTATCAGTGATCAAAAATTTTCTGATACAAATTGGTAAAAAGTTGTATTGATTATAAAAATCAAACATTTGCCATTTTGTTAATTCAAGAGCAAAATCATTTTTGTAATTATTAATATTTTCAATACAATGAACTTTATTTGTTTCAGAAACATCGCTTCCTGAAATTTTTATTGCTGCAGCATCTGGTCTTTCATCAATTAAAATAATATTACAGTCGATTTTTCCAGATATAGAAATTTCTGAAGTACCATTTTTAGGATCAGCATTTTCATCCAAATTAATTTGTTTATAATCTTTTAATTGATGTCCAGCTTGACTCAATGCACTGCTTGCAATTATCATTTTATCTTTTTTGACCAAAATAAAAAAGCACGGATTTTGAAGGCAGACATTGGATGCAATTAATGCCGTTGAGAAAAAGTAATGTTCTGATGAAATAAATTCATGCTGAATTTTATGTTTCTTCATTTTAGTTTTAACAGCAATGCAAAATTCCAAATTATTTGCATATTTGTTTGAATAAATATCAAAAATACTTAAAATTACAGATTTACAATTCCAAAAAATTCTTGGAATATTTTCAACAAATTCTTTGGCATTTTCAGTTGTAAATGAAAGATTTGGGTCAATGCTATGTGTTTCAGCAATATCGATTACAGTAACATTGATCACAGAATTCGAGCCATTTACAAATGCCATATATTTTTTTTGATTCGTAACCATATCAAAAAATTGAGACATTTTTAGCAACAAAAATATGGAGGAAAAAAAGAGCAGGAACAAAAAACAATGTTTTTAAACTCAAATGAATGCGATCTAAAAAACTTCCGAAAAAAAAAGAAACAATTGCCCGCCAAAAATCTTCTTGCGCAATTGTAGGCGGTCAAAACAAAAATCAATGACATATGTTGCTTCAAATTTTATTTTAATAACATGTTAGAGTCTATGATTTGACCATACTTTTTGTTTTGCTGTGTTTTCCTGATTTTTTTTGTTCTTTTTTACACTTTCCGTCTTTTGTTTCCCGATTTGCCATTACAGATTCATTTGAGGGTGCCTTTGTTTAAAAAAAGATGAAACAGTTTGAAAAAAAAGATACTGAAAAAAAAACAATGTTCTTCACAGCAGAGGTACAATAAAGTTTGCAAAAATGTCGTATTTCAAATCGGGTCCTTTTTCTTGTTTTTTCTTCCAAAATTACGTAGTTCATTGAAAAAAAGCTTTCTTTTCACAAAACACATCACAATGTCGTAATTATTAGGGCACAAAATTGTAAAGCAGACATTTAAATAATTAAATCATTATAATTGCTGTTGTGCACCAAAAAAAGCCACTATGCAACATGAACATTGCAACTTGAAAAATGCAAAAACATTTTTGCATCAGAGTTGCCAAAATTTAAATAAATCATATTTCTTTCTTTTGGTTATGGTTTTCATTTTTTTTTCAATTTTTTAATATTTTTCATTCTGCTGTCTTTTAATTCTTTTAATTCTTTTTTGTTGCAACTTATTTTGTTTGCTAATTTGCCATTGAAAAGTTGCTTAAAACTTATTTGAAAAAGAATGGAAATGTTTAGAAAGGGTTACAAAAAAATGAGCAAACATTTTTATTTAAGTGAAAAACAGCATGAATAAACTTTTTGTTAGAGGGAGTGTCGACGTCAAGCAAAAAAAGTTGATTGAAAAAAATTGACCTACCGTTTGCGACATAAAAAATTTACAGTCGACGTTCGGAGCAGTATGTTGCAAGATCAATCCCCGTCGGAGACATTGAAATATTTTTTATCTTCGATTCAGTTAATTTTTGGTACATATATGCTTTCGACCATGGAGAATCCGAAAATAGTGGCAGTTTTTGTTTAGAAAAAAAAATTAGCTTTTTTCACATTGTTTTCTTAAAAATTTTGTTGCCGCGCGCCTTCTTTATTTTTTTAAATAATCTTTAAATTATATTTTTTAGATGTAAAAAAAGTTAAATTTTAATA